>QJNX01000353.1:0-57083 GCA_004155925.1 Monosporascus sp. MG133
CCCCCTGCTCGCTCTAGGCGCCTACAAGGCACCGAACGGACAGGAGACGGAGGACGCAGTGACGATCGCGCTAGATGCCGGTTACAGACATATCGACTCCGCCGCTCGATACGCGAACGAGGAGGCCTGCGGTCGGGCTCTCCGCAAGTGGCTCGAGAAGACGGGCACCCCCCGGGAGGACGTATTCATCACGACCAAGCTGTGGGACGCCGACCACGGCTACGAGGCAACATTGAACGCCCTGTGCGAGTCTCTGAGGAAGTTCCAGCTCGACTACTTTGACCTCTACCTGATCCACTCCCCGTCGGACGACAAGGAGAAGCGCCACCAGTCCTGGAGGGCCTTGGAGACTGCCCAGAGGCTCGGCAAGGTCCGTTCGATTGGGGTCTCCAACTTCGGCGTCTCTCACCTCGACGAGCTGCTGGCAGAGGCCAGAGTTGTGCCCGCCGTCAACCAGATCGAGGTCCACCCCTTCTGCCAGCGGCGGGCCCTCATCGATGTGTGCCGGAGGCACGGCATCGCCGTCGAGGCGTACTCGCCCCTCGCCCGCGGCGACAAGCTACGGGACCCGCGCATCGTCAGGGTCGCCGAGAGGAACGGCAGGACGCCTGCCCAGATCCTCCTCAATTGGAACATCTCCCGCGGCAACATCGTTCTGCCGAAGTCTCTTACCGCGGCCCGTATCCTGTCCAACATGGAGTCCTTCGGCTTCACTCTACCTCCGGAGGATCTCGCGGAGCTCGATGCCCTCGGCTCCGAGAACTATGTGACTGGCTCCCTGCATAGGTCTGAAGACTGAACGAACACCCGCAGCCGATTTCAAAATTCCAGTCTAGACGTTATCGTTGTCGTTGAGGAGCTTCAAAACCTGAAGACACCAAATATTGCGTTCCGCTCGGAAAGAAAACAGCCCCATCTTCCATCCCGTCTGGTGCAGAGGTCTTGGGAGGACTGCGGATCACATCCGGATATCCGATATCTGGAGTGTCCAAGTCGCTCATGTTCATTGCGACTGCACCACATGCTGTAAAATACATAGACTACGGCTATAGAACAGAATTAATAGACCATAGAAGCTCTCATCGCCATAAACTGGGCTTCACATATTTCGACTTCCTGTGGATGGTTGCATTCAACGATTCTCTTTGAACTTAGCCTGCATGCTTCTTTGAAAGTAGCGAGAGCTCTCATTCGGTATACCTAGGCCTAATCCTGTTACATGAAGGCGATATCTGCAATCGATCGTCCTTAGGCTTTCAACCTACACGGCTAGCATATTGTGTCCCATCTCCCCCCTTATTGCACAATGTGTTCTGTCTCCGAAAAATACACCGGCTCTTTTAATTAACGCCATAGCATATAAAGAATGCCTTATAGGCAACGCACTATATTTCAGCTAACGAACTTCGAGCATATATTGTACATACTCAACATAATGAGTGTATGGATTCATGTACGGACAGACCGTGACATACCTGTACGCCACGGTGGTTACCATGCCCCCAGGGTTCAGCAGGGTTCAGCCCTTGCAGAGCGCTATCGTTTTTGTGTGCCTTGGCGTTCCCCCGCCTAAAAGAGCTCGTTACCGAACTCCCGGTCCTGATCTGGGAGACTAAATAATAAGCATTGAAGGGCGGGCTTGGCAGGCCTAGATCGTGGGTTGTACTGTACTCGTGAGTCGTGATGCCGACCACAAATGCTTTCTTGATAGACGGGGATCTCCGTCCCTGCGAATGTGTCGATCGAGGCACTAAATCTTTCTAAGTAGTCATCTTTTACGAGCGCCAATCGAAGGATTGCTAAAACGTAGGAAAAGATCTTCATATTAAGTAAGTTGTTACTTAGGCGACCGAGATCGGCCGCTTGCATTCCAACAAAACGCGAACTATTGAAGATCTTCTTGGGTGTTCATGGTAACGCAAGCGTCGCAGAGGAGGACGATCCGTTTCACATCATACTAGTAGGATGTGGCATTGGAACGCGGGGAAATACCCAGGTATATTTATAGCAACCACGCTACCTAGTATGTATAACCTTGGAAACGCCTCATCCTACCCACCCACCATATTAACACCTGCAGTACGCCAAAGCGACTTTGCACCTAACAAGGTCGTATGTGTCAGTCAGAAGCAAAGAACCGAGTACGGTAGTCAAACTCCCTAAACTACGAAACATGAAGCTGCTCGCCGCCCTGCTTTTCATAGCAATCGCGGTCTTGCCCGTTCTAGCAGGCCATGCCGAGTGTATCGACCGAACTCCCGGAGAAGCGTTTTGCGCGTATGTACCAGCTCAATAACCAAGAGACCGCCGGGAGTTAGCAGCGGAAACTAATATAGAGTAATTATCTAGTTGGAAAGTAGGCAACGACGTATACTCCTGCGACGAGTCTGGGAATCTCAAGACGGCGAAGAGATGTGATGGGAAGTTGGATGGCGTCTACGACAAGTTTAATAACTATTGTAGCCGTGTTTCGGAGTCGGAATTCGGGTGTGCGCGTCGAAAGCGACGAGGTGCGCGAAGAGATTAATGGTCAATAAATATTAAATTGCATGAACGTTCTGTACGGAGTTATTCTGTAATAGCTTTGCTCTAGGTTGAGTCTCCGTATGCTTCGGCGAGTGAATGATGTATTTTCAATGTCAGCCTGTTCCCAAACGAGCATCCGTGCAACTATCATCGCTTTGCCCTTGATGACTACGACGACATCCGATATTACGTCTAGAGCTAGGTGCCTTTGTTACCTTACCCAAAAGAAACCGGGTCGTGCTTCGAGGCGCACTCACCTGTCAAGATCTGCAGACACCGAGAAACCGTGCTATAACCTTATTGTATAACTTAAATCGAGAGCTACTGGCATATATAACACCTTAGAGTCCCTACAAAAATGAAGAGGGGCCGGGATCAGAACGTATCTGACTTTTACTATGCCTTCCATTTCATTTATCAGTGGCCAGTGTCGACTACATGTCCCCTCAGTTCCCCTTATGTGACCATCTTCCCTGACACCACCACTTAGCCCATGTCGAACTCGGACTCCCCTGGGCCACTACACACCTTCGGAGCCATCCTCAACGCCCTCCAGCCCGCCTCAACGGTGTTGCTCACTCCCGCGGCTAAGCGCCTCTTCCGGACTCTCCAAGGTCCCCTAGCCACTAAAATTTTCGTCATGGCCGACGGATGAGACCCAGACTTGCCGCGCGAAGCCTGCACCCTATCTCACAGGAGGCCCTAACTGAGCCTAAAGTCTCATCCCGTTACCGTGAGGGTTGAGCGTCTGGAAATCTGGGCAGATGAGTGGGAAGAAGCTCACCACCATGCGGATCGAGGAGATTGAGGATGTGTGTTTGAAGGGGACCGAGCATGGAGAGCCCTCGGAGTTACTGAGGTGCTGCGGGGAAGATTGGCCCAAGAGGCACTTACCACTGGTGATAAAGGCGTCAGAGAAACCATACGTCACAGTTCATGACTATGTAGCAGCACTACATCCATCGCTGATGGGGGCTGCGGGATGATATATTGCGGTCCAAGAGTATGCGGGAGGGTAATCCGTTACCGGCCGAGACGAAGTTAGTGGTGAACCTTTCTGGGTCGTATTTGACGATTGATGAAGAAGAGAAGTGGATTTCGTCGACGAGGCGATTGCGCCACATTCCTGGATTTGTCACACGTCCTCCGCTACACCTACTACCCAACCCGCCTTTATACAACCCGAGCCCGTTTTAGGGCAGCAGTTTAAGAAGATGTATAGAGCTGTGAGCTGTCTGGCCGTTTAGTTCACATGATCTGCTAAAGATCCCAGTTACTGTATTCGGATGAAGGTCCAATCGGGGTTGCGCAACTGCCCGACTGACATACACCGTCGCCGCAGAAGTCCGGGCCCGTACCGCATCGACCGCAGATGTTGCAGCAGCCGTCCCTTTTGCCGGCACACTCTCGCATCCCGTGTTCATACCCGCATGTGCCATCGGTACTGTAAATTCGATGTCCGAAACAGAATCCCTCGTACCAGATGCCAGGGACGCAGTCTCCATCCGTTTTGCCGCACGTCCAAGTCTCCGAGTCAGCACTTATGTCAGACCTTACTGAAGTCTAGGCCTGTTAACAAGGCTGTAGCTTAGTTAACGTTACGACTAGTGGTTGCAATATTGGATGCGTTATTCGAAGTCCCGGTATCGCTTTTTTTTAATTATAATTATTTTATGTATATTTAAAGAAATTTTATAACTTTTTTTTAAATAAAAATTTTTTAAAAATTAATCTGATAATATATTTTTTTTAATTATATATATTTTAATATATAATATTAAGATTTTATAATTATAAACCCGATTTATATTTTTTTTATTTTATTTTAATATATTTATTAAATACGTTACGGATATTACTTTTTAAAATAATTCGGAATTTTATTATTATTTTTATAATAATTTTATAATTTATTATTATTTTTTATTAAAAATATTTTTTACTTAAATATTATTATTTTTATTTTTTAACCCCTTATTATATTACGTTTAAAATTATAATTTTTTTTATTCTAAAAAATTTTAACGAAATTTCGTTAAAACGTTTTAAAATATTCTTTTTAAAATTTTTTTTTTAAAAATATAATATATTTAAATTTTATGTTAATTTTAAAACGGATTTTTTATAAAATTATATTAACCTTAATAACGTAAACGCGTTATTATTATTAAAAATTTTTTTTTTAATTTTAAAAATTTCGATTTAAAAATTATTAATAAGCTTAAATTTAATTCGATAATAAATCCGAAATTTTAAAAAATAATAAAAATATACGAACGAAAATAATTTTTTTTTAATTTAAAAAAAACGTTTATTAAAATTAATAAATTTTTAATTTATTTAATTTATTTTAGTTATTATTAAATATATTAAAATATATTTTTTAAAATAAATTAATTATTTTAAAAAATAAATTTAAATTTAATAATAACGTTCGGATTTATAAAATTAACGTTTAATATAAAAAAACGTTAAAAATTAATAAAATTTAAATAAATATATAATTATTTAATGTTACAGTACAGGAACAGGGGTTCCTGTCTTGGAGAAAACCAGCCCTTGGGGCCTGCGCCAGGCTCCAGGCGGCTAAATTTCGGTAAGGAAAAAGCTTAGTTTTCCCTTTTCCAAAAAACTAAGTAATCTAGGTAATTTAGGTAATCTGATTAGATTACATAAATTATATAAATCTACGATATATTTATTAAATCCAGATGGATATATAATAAACGGTTTTTTATATAAATAATACTTATTTAATTTTGCTTTTTAATTATTAATTTAAGCTTTTAATTAAAGGTAATTATACCGTTTTTTAGTTAAAAGAAAAGTTTGCAAATTTTTTTAACGAATATTTTATTTATTATGTTATTATTACCTATAAATTAAGAACCCTTATTTCGGATATTATTTATACTTCCAGGTAAATATATGACAGGTTCGTTATATTTTAATAGTTTTTTAATTAATAATTAACGAATAATTTAAGGTTTAATTAGGTATAAGTTTTATTAAATTTAGTAAAAACGATATTACAGAACGACGTTTAGTAAATAAATAACATATTCGATTCCCGTTATTAATTAGTAAAAAATTAATAACCGGATTAAATAATTTATTTTTTATTAAAGAAGTTTTCCAGTTAATTAATAATATGTTACCAAAAGTTACTAAAATTAAAGGTTAGGAAAAATTTTTCTTTTTTTAATAATAATTAATTTTTATTTTTAAGAAGGTAAAGGAAATTATCGAAATACGACTTAAAAAATTAAATTACGAAAAAAAAGTTAAGGAAATTTTTACTGCAAATACGGGAAAAGAAAGAAAGTTTACGATTAATTAATAATTAGACTTTATAACCGAAAAAATCGTAAAATTTTAAAAAGAAAATGTTAAATTCGCTTAATAATTAAAAAAAGTTTTTGCGGCTTTAAGAATTATTTTTTATTTAAGGATTTTAATACCCTTTTTCGAAATATTTATTTTTCGCTTACGAATTCCTGCTTCTTTATTATTTGGCCGAAAACGAAAAGGAATTATATTTTTTCCTGCTTATTATGGAATGCTTAATATTAAGAGTTATAAGCTTATTATTCCCAAACCTTATAATAAAATTACGGATGTAAAAGGATTTTTGGTTAAAGCCAGATTTTACCTTAAGTGGTATAAAAGTTCCCTGACAGAAGATTATCAGAAAGTTATAGCTATTTTTTAATTACTTACTGGAAAAATGTTCGATTAATTTAAACCCATTTTTAGCAACTATTTGATATATTTTTCCGATAATTACTTAAATGTTATTAATTACGTTTTTGGTAATTATAAGTATTTTAAAGAACGAATGCGAATTTTGTACGGAGATACCGATAAATAATAACATACGGTTAAAAAGATGTACGATCTAAAGTAAATTACGTTTGTTGCAAAGTACGCGATTAAGTTTAATCGATTAATAGTTATTTCCAAATTACCGAAGGAAGCGTTATTTTTTTTTTTATAACGGTTTGAAGGAATAAGTTAAGGATAAGATGTTTAAAGTTCTTAAGGAAGGATCCTTTAAGGAATACGTCGATAAGGTTATTATTTTTAACCGACGCATTTTCGATCGATACCTTAAAAGGAAAGGTATTAGCAAACGAAATGATAATAAACGTTTTAATAATAATAAGAAATTAAAGGATAAATCCCAGAAGGAAATTAACGTTATTTTAACGGAATCTAAAAAAGATAAGTTTAAAATTAAGTATTTTAATTGTGGCAAAAAAGGTTATTTTAAAAACGAATGTTATTTTTTACTGAAAAAAGGAAATTCTTAGAAAAGTTATTAAAAGGATAGGATTTCCCAGCCTAAGAAGAAGGTCCGCGCGGCCGAATAAGATATAAATAGCGAGGATAAAAAGGAAGTAAGTATTATTTTTATTAATTAGGAATTTATTATTATTACGATTAGTAGGGTTAAAAATAATAATCCAGATTATAAAGATTATATTATTTATAAAAGCGTTATGGCCAAAGTTTGTAAATATTATCCAGGACGAGTAAACTTTAAAGTAATTATTACGTTAGAATATATTTGTTATTTCGATATATAGGAATATAAGATATATAATTAAGACGGTTAATTACGAAAAGATTTCGATAACTATAAATAGTTATCCTTTAAGTATTGCATTTTTCCGGAATATACGGTATACCTTAAACCGGTAGATAATTATAAGTTTTTATATTTTATTGTTTATTATAATTATAGCTGCCTTATTTATTAACGAACCAAAAAGAATAATAACTTTTAGCCAGGATATAATAAGGAAACGTTTATAGAACCAGACAATAAATGCAGATATATAAAAACCCTTTAATGGCTAAATTATCCTAGGTTTTGTTATTTACATTCCGAGTTAAAATAAAGTTAGAAGGTTATAACGTAAGGATGTTTATGTTATGCGTTAGTACCTTGCGACAAGTACGACTTTTTAATTATGGGAGTATTTTTTTCGGAGGTTTACCTTTTTAATCCGATAATTTACGAAATATAAAATTAAAGGAAAAGTTAGAAAAAGATAATTATTTTTAAGTGCCAGTTCGGTAATAGAAAATGGTTTAAGTGTATAGATAATTATTATACCAAATATGCAGTCCGGAAAGTACGTAAATGGAAACGTTTTTTGACTTTTAAGGTATAATAGTTAAAAAACGGTAAAGGTTTTCGAAAGTAAGGTACCGAGGAGCCCTTATATACAAAACTTTATGTAAGGTATAAAAAGGAATACGAAATTAAATCGAGATCTTTATTTATTATAAAAATAAGATATTTAACGTTATAATCGATTTTGGAGTAAAAGGAAATTTTGTTTCCTTTAAGGTAACCGAAAAATGTTAAATCTTTTGGAAATATAAATAATAATTATATAAGTTACGAACGGTAAATAGAAATTTGTTTATTTACGATAATGGTCGAATTTTCCGAAAGATAAAAAAATTCGAGGTTTGGATATAAGGATATTTAAAACGAATTATTTTTAATATTGCCGATATTTTAAGATACGATATTATTTTAAGAATACCGTAATTTTGTTTTAATAATTTATATATTAACTGGAAAAAATAAACGTTTTTATGAAATAATTTTGCGGATAAGTTTTATAAAATTTATTATATAATTAAAAAAATTAGGGTTTTTAATTTAATGTTAATAATACCTTTTAAATACCGACGGTTTAAAAAGTTATTTAAGGAACGAACCCGAAAAAAATTACTTGATTATAATTAATAAAATTATAAAATTTTTATTAAAAAAGGATATTATTTAAAATTTTATTAAATTTATTATATAAACTTTAAAAAAATTAAGGCTTTTTGGAAAAGCTTTTAACGAAACTTAAAGAAAAGTTATATTTAAAAATTTAAATTACTTGCAGGATATTTAGTTATGATAATATTAAAAATAAAAAATGGTAAGATTAAAATCGATAAAAATAGAGATTTAATATATCGATAAATTTACGATTATAAATAACTTAACGATATTATTATTAAAAATAAATATCCTTTAACGTTAATAAATATTATAAGGGAAAATATTAATAAAGCTAAATAATTTATAACTTTGGATTTACCAGACGGTTATTACCTAATTCGAATAGTTAAAGGTAAAAAGTAAAAAATTACCTTTAGGATTATTTATAAATATTATAAATATAAGGTTATGTTATAGGGTTTAATTAATACCTTAACCAGCTTTTAATATATGCTTATTATTATTTTACGGAAATTTTTAAATAAATTCGTTTTCGTTTATTTAGACGATATTTTTATTTATTTAAAGATTTTAAAGGAGCATAAAAAATATGTTACTTAAATATTAAAAGCCCTTAAAAAGGCAAATTTGTTAATAAACGTAAAAAAAAACGTATAATATATCCAGAAATTAGATTTTTTAAGCTTTATTATTACCCTTTAATAAATTTAGATCCAGAATTTTAAGTTAAAAGTTGTCAAGAATTGGCCGATTTTAGATAAAGTTATTATTACTAATATTCGTTAATTTTTGGGATTTACCGGTTACGTACGGCCTTTGATTTAAAATTACGGTAAGCTTGTTAGCTTTTTAATTAAATTTATTACCAAAAAATACGTTAGGAAAAAATTCGAGCTTTTAAACGAAGTTAAAAAGGTTTTTTAAAAAATTAAGGATAAAATTATTAACGTTTTAATAATTAGGTTATTAAATTATAATAAAAAAAAGCGATTTAAAATAAATGCCTTAAATTACGCCCTTAAAGTAGTTTTAAAATAACTTAAAGATAATAAAAAGTAATACCTAGTAACGTATTTTTTTAAAGTTTTTAAAGACGCAGAATTTAAGTATTTTATTTACGATAAAAAGTTGTTAGTAATTATTTTAATACTTAAGGAATGGGAATTATTTTTTAATAAAACCAAAAAATCTTTTAATATTTATTCAGATTATAAAAATTTTATACGATTTATAACCATTTAGGAATTAAATAAATGCTATAAAAATTGGATGGTTTTTTTATCCAAATTTAATTTTAAAATTTATTATATCAAAAAAAAAGAAAATATTTAAGTAAATATTTTGAACCGAAAAGAAGATTACGACTTAAAAATTTTTAAGCGATATATACAGGTACTGTATCGAAAGGACGATAAGGTAATATAATTATATATAACCCTGAAACAGCTTACTTTAAAAGAATTAATTTAGTTTAGAAATTTTTACGACTTAAAGGAATAAAAGGAAATTAAATAGCTAAAGGGAAATAATAAAAACCAACTGTTATTTCGTAGTAAGATTTATATCCCCCGTTAGTAATAAAAAAAATTCGTTCAGAAATTTTACGGAAATCTTTTATATGGATATTAAAAAATATTTAAAATTATTAAACGACTTTAAGAAAAATATAATTTTCCAGAATTTCGTTAAATAATTAAATAAATAATTAAAAATTATAATATTTGTAATAAAGTAAAGGTAGCCCGTTATAAGCCGTATGGCTTATTATAACTTATAGATATACTTAATAAAATATAGAATACCATAATTTAAGATTTTATTATTGGTTTTTTTGTATTAAAAAATCCCGTTACTAAAATCGAATACGATACGGTATAAGTAATTATTAATAAACTTATTAAATATAGGTACTTTTTACCTTTTAAAAAAATTATAACGGCCGAATAATTAGCTTACGTTTTTATCCGATATTATCTTAATAAATACGGAATACCAAAAAAAATTATTTTTAATTAAAATAAACTTTTTATATTTAAGTTCGGTATTAACTTTTTTAAATAAATCGGTATTAAGTTTAAATTTTTAATAACTTATTACCCCTAAATAAATGGTTAAATAAAACGATTAAATTAAATTTTGGAATAATATTTTCGGAATTATGTTAATTATTAATAAGATAATTAGGTTAAGTTTTTATTATTTACGTAAATAACTTATAATACGTCCGTTAACGAGGATATAAGTATATTATTTTATATAGCGGTATATGGATATAACGTAGCAACTTAACGACTAAAGTAGTTAATACGTAAAGTTTTTATTATTATTATAATGGCTTTATAAGCAAAAACGATAATAATAAAAATTAAGATAATATAGGTCCGATTTTAAGTTAAATTATAGTTCCTGTAATAAAGGATAATCCAGTATTATAATAAGAAAAAAATTAAAGGATTAATTTTAGCGAAAGGAAATAAAGTTTATTTGTTATGTTAAAAATAAAACGCGACGTTAAATTTTTTCTAAATTAAGATAAAAAGGCTTAATAATAAGCTTGATTTTAAAAAATTTAACCCGTTTAAAATCGAAAAAATTATTTCAAAAACTAATTATAAATTGTTATTACCTAAAACCATAAAAATATACCTTATATTTTATATTTCCTTATTAAAACCAGTCCTAAAAAACGTTCCGTTTAAAAAAAACTTCGAGATCGAAAAAGACGATAATAAGTACGAAGTCGAAAGAATATTGGATTTTAAAATAATTAAAAACAAAATCCAGTATTTAGTTAAATAAATAAATTATTTATTTGAAGATAATATATAAAAGTTATTTAAGTATTTGGTAAATACGATAAACCTGGTTAAAGATTTTTATCGGCAAAATTTTAACCGACCGTTTTTAGCGTGGCCAAGGTTGCAGGCGATAACGGTCCTCCGCCTAAATTTAAACCTTCGGCGTTTTATCCGAAGGAAGTAAATATTTTTATTATAGCATTTATTTTAAAAGCAAGTTGCGTTTGCTTTATTTTTATGCGATATTATTTTTTTTCCATCTTTTCTTAATTTTTTTATTAATTTCGTTTAAATTTTTTTTTTTAAAATAACGATAACTTTTTTTTTCAAAATTTTCTGCTAAAGGCGAAAACGTTTTAATCGATTAACGAACTTTTTCGTTTTTTTTTAATGCGTAATTAAAATATTTTCCATTTTACGTTATTCCTTTTGTAAACGATCGTATTTTTCCTTAATTTTCGATAAGGAATTTATTTCCAGAACGTTATACGCAAAACGTTGGTAACGAATATAATAATTACAACTTGGAATATTCTTTACGTAAAAATATTCCTTTTCCTTAAAGTAAATATAATTTGAACAAAAATTAATATTTAAACCAAACTTTTTAATATTTTCTGCACGATTAATACGAAATTTTTGCTATCGTAATTGCGGTTTTTTTTTATTCTTTTTAATTCGACCTATTATGATAAAGTTAGCTAAAGAACTATCTTTTTAACAAAACAAAAAGGGTACTTACGGTTTTTATCTTTGGAACAAAGATCCTTAGAAAGGGGAAATAGTATTATAATACAGAAACAGGGGTTTTTGTTTTGGAGAAAACCAGCCCTTAGGGCCTGCGCCAGGCTCCAGGCAGCTAAATTTCGGTAAGGAAAAAGCTTAATTTTCCCCTTTCCAAAAAATTAAATAATTTAGGTAATTTAAGTAATCTAATTAAATTATATAGATTATATAAATTTACGATATACTTATTAAATCCAGATAGATATATAATAAACGGTTTCCTATATAAATAATACTTATTTAATTTCGCTTTTTAATTATTAATTTAAGCTTTTAACTAAAGATAACTATACCGTTCTTTAGTTAAGAAAAAAGTCCGCAAATCTCTTTAACGAATACCCCATTTATTGTGCTATTGTTACCTACAAATTAAGAACCCCTATTTCGGATACTGTTCATACCTCCAAGTGGATGTATGACAGGTTCGTTATATTTAAATATTAAAAAATATATATTAAAACCGAAAAATTTTAAATTTTAATTATCGTAAATTATTATAAATATTTTAATTTTTTTTAAAATTATAAATACTTTTTTATTTAATTTTTTTATTATTTAAATTATTACGATAAAAAAAGTTATATTTAATAATAAAAATATTAATAAATTACTTTTAATGTAAAAATTTATAAAACGTTTTCGAAATTATATAAAATTACGGAAAATTTAAAATATTATTACCGAATAATTATTACGGAAAACGTTTAATATTATTTTTAACGAAAATTTTTTTTAAAATATTCCGAATAAAAATAATAATTAAAATAAAAATTATTATAATTGTTTTAACTGATAATATTTTTACGATATTATTTATATTTATTTAAAAATTAAGTTAAATAATTAAATAAAAAATTTTATAATTAAAAAATAAATAAATAAATGTATTATAAACGGTACCGAAACGTTAAAAAGAATTATTAAATATACGAAAAAAAATTTAAATTTATAAATTTTTTAATTAATTTTTATATTTTTCGTTAAAAACTTTTTTTATTAACGGATCCTTAAGTTAATTACGTTATTACCGAATATAATTTTAAAAAATTTACGTTATTAAATATATATTTAAATTTTTATGTTAAAAATTAAAAAGTTAATTTTATTAATTTATATTTTTTTTATAATAAACGGAAAATTTTTAATTAAAGGAAAATATTTAAATATTTTAAATAAAAAAATCCAAAAAATTTTTATTTATTATTTTAAACGGTAAAATTATTTTATTTTTTTAAAAAAAATTTTATATATTTTTAAAATATATATTAATTTAATTTCGTATAAATTATTTTAATAAATTAATATTTATTAAAACTATAAAACGGATATTATATATTATAAAAAATTAAAAATATCGAAAAAATAAATAATAAAAAATAAATAAATCGAACGTTAATCCGTTATATAATATATTAAAATAATATTTAAAAATAATAACGATAATAATATTTTTTTAATAATTTTTATAATAATTTAAAAATTTAACGGTATTATTCCGGAAAACGAAAACGTTTCGGAAAATAAAAACGAATCCGAAAATAAAATTATTTTCGAAAACGAAAACGAAAATGAAAATTTCGTTACGAAATTTTTAATCGAAAAATTTTTTCCGTCGAAATAAATAAGTTAAAAAAATTTTTACGGAAACGATTGTAAAAATTTTTTAAAATGTTTAAAAAAAACGTTATATTATAATATAAAAATTTTATTTATTTAAATTTTAAAGCTTTTAAAAAGGTAATATAAATAATTATTAAAATAAAAATTTAATTACCGTTAAAAATTAATTATTAAAATTATATTATTACGAAAGTTTAAAATAAAAATTTACGGAAATTATAAATTAAAAAACGTAAATTTTTTATTACGATATATATTAACTTTTTTAAATTTAATAACGTTTTTAATAAACGTACGAAAATATTAATTATTATTTATTTTATTATCGGAATTAAGATTAATTATTATAAAACGTAATAATTTTTTAAAAAAATAATAATATATTAAAGTTAAAACGATTATATTAAATGGAAAAGTTTTTTTCGGAAAAAAGTTCCGGAAATAATTTTTAAATATAAAAATTTCGTATAAAATTTTATTATTTTATATTAAAAAGCTTATAAATATTTAAAAATACGTTAAAAACGTAATTATTATAAAAATATATTATTTAATAATTAATAATAATTTTTTTAATTTATAACTTAAAATTATTAAAATAATTATATATATTATTAATTATATATTTATTAAAATTTTAAGTTAAAAAATATTTATTTAAGTTTTTAATAAATAAATAATTAAAAAAATAAAATATTTATTTTTAAGGAGGATTTAAAGGTAAACGTTATAAACGTTATTTTATTCGGCTTAAAAGTTTATATATTTACGGAAATAATCCGTTAAAAAATAAAACGTTTAAAAAAAATAAATTTTAAAATATATATCGGTTATTTTATTAAATACGTTATTAATAACGTATATTAAATATAAATTTTTTCGTAATAACGTATTATTATCGTTCGTAACATTATTTTTAACGAAACGAAAAAATATTATAATAATTAACCGTAAAAATTATTATTCGAAATTATAAAATTAAACGATTAAATTAATAATATTTTAATTTTATTTAAAATAATAATTTTTAAAAAAAATTTAAAAGTTATGTTTAATAATAACTTTTTAAATATAAACGTTATTAAAAATATAAATAATACGGTAATATAAAATTCGTTTATCGAAAACGAAAAATTTATATATAATATTATCGTAATAATTACGGATAATTTTAATTAAAAAGTTTTATAAAAAATTAATAAAATTAATAAAAATTATAATTCGGAAAAAAAATTTAATTTAATTATTAATAATAATTCCGAAAACGATTCCGATTATTTTTTAAAAAATTTAAATAATTTAAAAAACGAAAATTTTTTATAAAAATTATTTATATCGGAAATTATTTTAAATTTCGAAAATTTAAATTATTAATAATACTATATACCGTTACCGGAAAAAATTTAAAATATATTATAAAATTCCTTTTAATTAATATAAGTTATAAATTAAAATTCGAAAAATATAATATATACTTAATTACCTTTAATACCGTTTTTTTAACGGTAATTAAGCTAAAACGTTTTTATTATAATAACTTTCTTATTACGTCGAAAAATTAATAAGAAATTATTTAATACCGGTATGCTGAAAATTAAAAAATAATTACGTAATAAAAGTAAAATTAAATATATCGGGTAAAATAATTAATTATTATTATTATATTTTAAAAATTTAAAGTTAAATTTATTATTTATAATAATTTTTAATTTCGTAAAAAATTTAACGTTTACGTATTTATATTAAAAAAAAATTTCGTATATTAATAATTATTATAATTTAATTTAATTTTAAATTTCGTTAATTTAACGTTATTACCGTATTTTTATATAATTATATCGATAAATTAATATACGTACGTTTTTTATAAAAATTTATACGTCTGGATTTTTATTTAAAATTTTTAAAAGTTTTATACAGTTAAAGTAATTATTATTTTTATAATAACGGAACTTATTTTTAAATTTAAAATTAATTCCGGATAATTTATACGTAATAATTAATAAATAATTAACGTTATATTTTTACGTTAACGATATATTTATAATATATAAAATTCGAAATATAATATATATAAAAAAATTTTTACGAAATTAACGTAACGTTTTTATATTATTAATTTTAAGGAATTATAATAATTTTTTAAAATACGTATTTTATATAATTATAAAATTAGGAAATTATAATTAATATAAAATATTTATTAAAAAACGTTATATTTATAATTTAATTTTTTTAAAGTTAAAAAGTATTATTTTAAGGTTTTTAAAAAAAAAATTTAAAGAAATATAATAATAAAACGTTTATAATTTCGAAAAAAAAATATTTCGAAAAAATCGGTAACTTATTATATAAAACGGTTATTATTTGCCTAAATATCGTTAAAGTTATTTTTTATTTATTATAATGTTTTCGATAAAGTTTTATTATATAAATATTATATACGTTACCTTATTATATAATATGGTAACGATAAAAAAATTTAACGTACGATCGTTAATTTATTCGAATAACGTATTATTTACGGATAACCTTAACCGTAAAAATTTTTAAAATTTCGTTATATTATTTTTCGGAAAATTTATCGTTTAAAAAATAAATAAATAAAATATAATTATTATTTTAAATACGGAAATAAAATTATTAATTTTTTTTTAAATTATAAAAAAATTAATTTTTATATAAAAATTTATTAAAATTATAAATTTAAAATTAAATAAAAAAATAATTATTTAAATAAATAATAAATAAACGATATAATTTATTATTAAAAAAATAATACGTTTAATTACGAAATTTAAATACGTTAATATTTATAATTATTAATTCCGGAAAATTTTCGTTATAAAAAAAATTAATATCGAATAAATATTTATTAACGTTATAATTATAAATAATTTTATTAAATTATTTAAACTTTAAAAATATTAAAAATTTATATAATTATTAAGTTTTTAAAATATTATTTTAAGGATCGAAAAAATTTAAAGAAAATTTCGTTATAATAACGTTATTATTATATAACAAAAAAATTTATTATTATTTTTTTTATTAATTTTTTTTCCGTTTTTTTTATACCGAAATTTAAATTATTTTAAATATTTAATTAATAAATTAATTTATTAATAAAATTTTTATAATTTAATAAAAAAATAATAAGTTATAATATTTAAAAACGTAAATTTAAATTTTATTAAAAAATTTTCGGAATTTAAGTATTTTAAGAAATAATTAAGTTCCGATATTTTAATTTTTTATTTTTTTTATTTTTATTTTTTTAATTATTAATTATTTTTTAAGAAATATTTAAATTCGTAAAAGATTTAATTATTATTTTTTAATAATTAAAGGAATATATTAAACTTTATTAAAATTTAAATCTATTAATAAAATTATAATTTAATTAATATTACGATTAATAATTATAATATTAAATATGTTATTCCAAATTCCGGTATTATCTTTTTTTAATTATAGTTACTTTATATATATTTAAGGAGGCTTTATAACCTTCCTTTTTAAACAGGATCTTTTTAAAGGTTAACCTGATAATATATTCTTCTTCAGCCATATATGCTTCAGTGTGTGATGTCAGGGTTTCATAACTTACCATCCATTCCGATACAGGTAGCATTGTTTTATTTAGGGCCGTAGCGACCGTCCCAGGCTCGCACCGGCCAGATGACTATTTCTTTTCATCAGTATCTGTGTCATCGTGCCGCTAATTCGCGTCGCGAAACTTGCACCCAGCAACGTAATGCTCCGTGTTAGCGGCGGAATTCAGGGGTTCTGGACAATCAAACCCCCTTTCCGAAACAGATCCGTGTCGATCATACGTTTCCATTATCCACCCCCTGATAAATAATGGAAATAATTGATTATTATGTGAATAATATGCTTAATAATAAGGTTATTCACGAATATATATAGCCGATATATCCCCAGGCTGTTGCACGAAGTTCATAGCTTAGATATAGCGAATATACACCATCCGCGACACACCTTGAGAATTCTTCCTTTTTTGATTAAGTCTACCCTGCACATTTTAACATACTAAACCTTCTAGGGTAACCTCATTGCTTCCTAATAGGGTAGCATCACCTTCTGTCGCAGCGTTTTTTACAGTTAGGAGCTATAGTTCCGCAGGCCAGGTCCAGTATCGGGTTCAGCATAAAGAACTTCTCAAGATCGATGTGGTAGAAAATCAACCAGTTTCGTGCACGCATAGTGGTTGACGTTGTCGTATGTTCACGCCCCAGGAGCGCCAATTGATCTCGCCAGCCTTAACTGGACCCCCCTCATAACACTAGGGGTGAATATTGGGGGCAGCGGGCACGCCAATAGCAATACCGACGCCTAGATCGCGCGTTGCTTCCCATGTCCACGGTGAGCACTCGCCGGTGGCGCTGGCCGAGGACGCAGTGAGGAGAAGAAGAGGCCAACTAACGTAAGAGAGGACTGAATCTGAAGGGGCTTCATCCTGCTGGGCGGTGATGGGACTCAATTGTCGAGGCCAATTCGTGGAGAGCTCAAGTTGATCTGCCCACTATGAAGATCAAAGCTGGCGACGTTAAATAGGCACCAGCGAGGAAAATGCAGAATGCAGTTGGACGTCCCTATATGTGACCGATATGATACAATTAGCTGAAAAGAGCTAGCCCACTGCATATTGGACACCGCCGGATGTACTAGAACCTTAATTTGCTATACCTCAACGTCGAAGCCCACCCTCGCTTGTCCTCAGACCTCCTTTTTGGCGTGAGCGGCAACAGCATCGAGTTCAAAGATCTAATCTGGATCAACCCCAAGATCGGGGAGACGGTGAATCCCTTATTCCAGGGTTTTAAAGAGGGAGTAAAAAGAGGAGCTAATACGAAGAACGAATAGCCTAAAAATGAAAGAAGGGAAGCGAAGTTAAATAGGGAGAGGGAGCGCATACGATACCAATACGTGGAGTTCCAACAATCTGGAGTACTTCTCTCCTCGTGCGTCGCGACTTAATTCGTCACTGTTTAGTCGTACTTCGTTGTATTCAGACACCGTCTAGGAACTGGAGAGGTGGCAGCTCGTGGGTAGTGGTCACGCTGGCTCTCAATGACAGGCCGACAGCCCACCGGTAAGTACTCCGTAAGAACCCATGAGCTACCTAGTACTTCATGCCTTTGCTTCCGATCTGCAGGATTTGTGCGTGGTTCTGTTGGCCTGTTGCTTTCGCTTTGCCAATTAAAGTTTTCGATTAGGTGATATTAGTCCAACAACCTTAGATATTTTAAAACCCTCTTGCTAGATGTAGTCCATATAAACGGCAGTAGCATCTGCATGTTCCTCCCACAATGGCCTGGCCGGCCGCTTCTCTTTTCTAGCTCTCCAAGCCTATTCCGGAGTGTTGCAAGAATGCAACTCCGTTCCCTCGATGTGAAATTTCTGTTCTTTTCAAAACTAAGACCGGTGATGCCACCTACGGGAAAGCTGAGGTCATGATCAAAGAGAAGTCAGAGACGGGTCTGGGGGAAGCAATCTGTTCTTTTCAAATTACGGCCAGTGATGACACCTAAGGGGAAACTGAGGCTGTACCATACATTCATGTTTCATGTCCCTGCTTCACCTTCTCTCTATTCGCTCATACTTTCAGAGCTTCTTATCCTGTTTCATTAAAAGCGATCTGTAGCCATTGGCCAGCGGGACTCGAGGGAAAGCTATTTATACACGTGCTGAACGAGAGTCCTTTCCTCTAGGATCGTAATGCCTGTCGCCATATCGATTTTAGGTCAGAAAGAGACGTAATAAAATATCCCAGAGGAAGTCACAGTGAGGAGATTAGAGCAGGTTCATCGCCAGTCAATCGACCAGATTGGGAGGTTCTACGTAATCGGTCAAGATCGGCCGTTGGTGTCTCCCAGTTGAACGACTCCCATCCCTTGTGCACACGACTAATTTAGCTGGATGTTCCTTCTATATAACTCTAGTGAATGACATATAGATGGGAATAGAGTCTTATGACATAGGGTTTGGAAACATCCCTTGAGGACGGCAGTTGCGACCCCGTCCTCAATACACGCGAGATATGAAGTCACTTTGCCAGCATAGCGCGCTATAGGTATTTCCAATACGGAAAGAGGGTGCGAAATGACCTACCTAGTTCCCATTTTCTGCTGGGCACTATGTCGACTGCTAAGTGGTCTCACGGCATAGTAAAATAGGCAGGTAGGTAACTAGATTACTCTAGGAGGTCCCTGCGGTACGGTGTGGCGCATAGCAACCGAACTTCCCCGTCCCGTTGGTTGAGTTCAGTCATGGCTCCTAGCTTTTCCCAAGCCGTACTTAGGGAGTCTGCACAAAGAGAAACCACTGTAGCTTAGATTGCTGAAAGTAAGATTATCGGAAGGAAGTGTAAACAGATAATCATGACGGTGGAGTACGAGGAGGGCGTCTGGGTAATCCTGCCTAGTTATATTATCTATCACTAAGCTGTTGATGCTTTCTTATCGTCTTTCGGGCTGTCTTCTTAAGAAGACGGACGAGATCCTAAAGTTAGAGCAAATCCCGGCGTATTGATGATTTCGAGAACTACCTAAGACTGTTTCCCGTCTTGTTTATCTACGTGAGCCCATGACGTCCTAGAGACGTTTCCAAGACCTCTCGGGATGTCATCAGCTCTCCAGAAGAAGGTGCCCCTTTCCGAGATGGAAGGTGCGTGTCATTTGGCCCCCCCCCCCTCTCCCCCTTTCCCAAAAAAAGAAAATGGTATGGTTAGTCGCGGATAATCTGGCAGTTTTTTTTTATGTATACGAGGATACTGGTTATTTAATGCCCGCGGATGGATCGGGGGCCGAATATGGACTCACAAATGGTGAAAGAGCTGGTTTCGGAACTCCCGGGCCAATGGAGTTCTAAGGGAAAAGAACAAATCGGGGAGGAAACTACGGTGCTAGGCATTTAAGCCGCTATTATTATTAGTTTAATCTCGTACGTGTCCAGATAGGTACCGGTGATTATTAATTACCAAGCATTAAGGTCTTCCCCTTGCGCTTCCCCCTATTCAAATACTGGAACCAAACCCACAGCTTTCCTCATCATCTCAATCAAAAACCCCAAACCTCCCGGTACGGCCAAAGGAATCGATCCACCGCTGGAGATCCCCGACGAGCCCCTCCATGAGCTCCGTCTCGACGGCCGTCTCCTGCCAGCTGACCGTCATCCAGAGCCCCCTGCCCTCGACGCCGGCGACGTTGAGCGCGAACGCGGCGCCGACGGGCGTCGCGCCCTGCGAGAAGACGCTCCGCTCGATGCGCCAGCGCCCTTCCGCGGGGGCATCGCCGTGGCCCGCGTCCCGGGCGCCCATGCTGCCGGCGTTGCTGCACTCCCAGGCGGTCTCGCGCCTCTGCCCGAACCGCCCGACCCAGCGCCTCCGCCAGTCCGACACCCAGGCCGTGAGGCCGGCGACGTCGTCGCGCGGCAGGCTGCCGACCCTCGCGCGCAGGCCGGCGCCGATCTCGGCCGCCGCGCCCCAGATCGCGGACCCGGCGTCTTGGGGGGCGGGGGCGCGGAGCGCGGAGACGGCGGGCGCCCCGGCGCGGTGCGCGTGCGCCGTGAGGAGGCAGTGCAGGCCGTTCGCGCGGTCGAAGAGGCCGTCGGACTCCTTCGCGAAGCGGCGCAGCGAGATGGCGGTCCCGAACTGGAACGCTGGCGCCGCGTCGGGCGGCAGGCGGGACGCGACGGAGGCCAGGACGAGCGCCTGCAGCAGCGGCGTGAGCGTGGTGCCGTGCGCGCGGCAGGCGGCCAGGAGGGAAGCGAGCGCGGTCTGGGACACGCGTACGAGTCGAAGGTTAGCCTTGTGCGGCTCCGGGTTGATAGGGTTGCCCGTCCAGGGGACGGTATCGGGCGACGGAGTGGGTTTGAGCCATGACGGCACGAGTTCCTTCCAGATGATCTCGGCCCAGATCAGCTTCAGGAGGTATGGCCACGAGATGCTGAAGGGAACGAGCTCCTCGGCGCCGGGCGGCAGCCTTGGCCGTTTTGTCAGGTGCAGCACGTGATCTTGCAGTTCCGCGGGTGGGAGACCGCCTCCGTTCAGGGCCCGGAGGAGGTCGCGGTGGAAGATGACAGCGCTCTGCCCGTCCGCGTATGCGTGGTGGAAAGCGAACGAGATGTCTAATGTCACGTTCTCAGCGTCATCGGGTTGGCTGTTCTGGTGCACAATCAACTTCCATCCCGGCCTCCCCGGGAGATCTTCCCAAAGCTTGTCGTGCTGGGCTTCCGTCGAACGGAGCAAGTCCCGCATGTAGGCGTCAGGCTCCGACGCGGATATCTTCTTCCATTCGATCATCTGCCGGAGGTCAATCGTCCTCAGGTACGTAAATACCGGCTCTTGAGTATCCTCGTCCGCTATGCCGACGCGGAGAATCCCATGCTGCATCATCACCGTAGCGAGCGCATTTTCGATGACGTTGCTGATCGACGTCCGCTTGTCAGTTGGCGGTAACGCGGTGTACTGGGCAGTGTTGACGACGCAACGGTACAACCCAAGACTATGGCGGCTCGTGTTGAACTTTGCGCTACCGCTGCATTAGCATTTTCCTTCGGACGTAAACGGGCGGACTGGCGAGGCCTTACGCTGAGCCGACAGGGCGAATGACATCTGGAGATCCGTCCGACACGCTCATGGTCTTGCTAGACGGCCAACGAATAAGCACAAGATTGGCCACAAAATAATTGAGAGCTATTGAGAGTTCTGGATTCGGAAGGTAAGTGCGCGACTCAGCACAAAGACATAATACTAGGCGTCTGCAATGTCTACAAAGCACTTAGAGAATTCTGGATAGCTTGCGCTTATGTGATATCGAACTCCTCGACTACCAGAATCAAGCCGTTTATCTGGACGGGGGTGACTCGGAGAAAGAATAAAGCTTTTGCGGTGTGCAGGAAACAGAGCTTTTAGGGGCCGGTAGTATTAGGTAAGGCGGCGCAGCATTATCTAAGATAATAATACAAATATTAGATCCTTCGGTCCAGCTTCTCAGGCAAGAGTCAGAAAAAGAATCATGATCTCGCCAGGTATGTCATTATTAAGAGACAAGGTGTTATCATTCCATGTCAAATATGTACCGCTGAATGTTCCTATTTTAAAACCCGAATAATCATAAGCGCTTATCATTCATAATGGAATGACTACATAATATCTTGGGCCAAGATTTGACCAAGCTTGTTGCTCATGTCCCCAATAAAGTTACATGCCAGTCATTATCCGTGCGTCGTGGTCACCACAACCACGGCGAGGACGGGCGTGGCTAATTATTCTATTTCGCCATGACGTCCACGTAGCGGCCGGACTTGCGGGACTTCTTTGCACCGGGCCTGCGGGGCCCCGCCGCGCCGAGCAGGTCGTCGATGCTGCTAGCGTTGCTGAGGCTGGTGGCGGGCCTGCTGGGCGGGGCGCTTGGGGGCCCGCCCGCCGCGCTATCGCTCAGGGCGCTCTGCGAGGACGCCGCACGTGCCATCAGCGGGACCGCGAGACTCTCCTGGGACGCGGGCCGGTTTAGACCAGCAGGCGGAGGAGGAGCTGCTGATGGGGATCTTGGCGGGCCTCCGGGAGGCGGCGCGCTATGCGACACCGGAGGCACCGACGGCGGCGGCGTGCCGTTGCGCGAGGCCGAGGCGGAGCGCGGCGGGGGCGGCGTAGCCGTCTTGGCCGGGGTGTTCTCGGCGCCCGGCTTCTTGTTGATCCATCGTTTGAGTTCTGGATCGTATACGAAGCTGCTCTGCTCGCCGAGCTTGGCCTTGATGGGCTTGTTGCTGGGCTGCTCCTCCTTCTTGCCGCCGCCAAACCATCCAGTGAAGCCCCATCCCTTCTTCGCCGTTTTGGCCTCGGCGGCTCGTTTTGCTGCAACATTCCGTTAGTGATCAAAAGCAGGTCGTCATCTGATAGAGTAAATCTTACCTTCTTCCTCAGCCACCTTGCGGACCATCTCCTGGTTCTCTCGGTCCTTCTCCGCCTTACTCTTCTCCTGCTGCTGCTTCATGGCCCGGATATCATCTTCGTCATCGTCGAAGATGGTCTTCTTCTTTGGTTTCGACTCCGAAGGCGAGCCACCTCCATCTTCTACCGGGTCTGGTTCATACGACGGCGGTTCAAATGTAGAAGGCTGATAAGAGGGTGGCTCGTAGCCTCCACCGGTCGAACTCTCCTCCGGCTGTGTTGCGGGAGGCTCGTACGTGTTCATTGATGGAGGTTCATAACCGTACGACGGGGCCTGATAGCCTTGTGCGGCATTTGAGGCATGCGCCGAGGGTCCAGAAGCTGGCTGCGTCGTAGAGGCATTTGGTGAAGATTGTGTTGTACTGTACGGCTCATACCCACCATAGGAAGTGGTGGGAGGTTGGAAAGACGCCGGCTCCGACGCTGATGCTTGGGAACCTGGTGTGTACGGTAAGTTATTCAGAGGCGAGGATTGATATCCGGTAGCAGGCCTGGAACTGCTCTCAGGGGAATATGGGTTCCCGTGTGAAGCTCTCCGCAGTTCCCCAGATTTTCTCGACAATTCGTTCGAAGACCTCGGTGCAGGACTATAACCGGCGTTAGGGTCATAGGGATTTGGTGATTGCGCGGCCACGGGCGCATAGCGCGAGCTAGCTCTGGTAGCAGGGATGGCGGGTGCTGAAGGGGCGCTGCCAGATACACCAGCGCCATAAACTTCGAAATTGGAGACTGATGGTGATGGGCTGATGGTAGGTGTACCGCCGCCGATGCGAGAAAATGGCCCGACGTCCCCACCGTTTTCGCCTTTCTGAGCATCCCTCGCAGCATCGGTGTCTTCACCGGCGACGAATTTGTTGAAGCGACTCCACATGTTGGATGATACCTTGTCCATGCTAGGTTTGGAAATCCACGAGGAGGAACCTTCCTTTGGCGCTAGCTTAAGCCGCTTCGTGAGGTCATCGACGGATGATTCTAGAGCAAGGTTGTAATATAGAGATCTCTTGGTCTGAGAGACCATCGCGTTAGTAATGGCCTCACAGTATTGTAGCGCCTTGTCCCTGAAGCCGTATTCAGCGAGAGTGACGGCATGTTGGAACTTATATGCGGCCAAATGTGGACAGCCCTGGGTCATATATGATCCACCGGCGAGCGATAAACCGTACTCATATACTTCACTGAGCAGGAGCGCTTCGGTGTCCTTTGCAAACTGGTCAGCCTGTCGGCGGTGGTCGGCACCAACGAGAACGAAGTGGGCACTAGGGTCATCGAGACCGCCGAAGATAGCGTGCGTCCTCGCGAAGATATAGCAAATATGTGCAGCCTCGGCACGGCCGTATGTAGAAAGCAAGTTACCGAGCGACGTCAGAGCCTGACCATCTCCGGGGCTTCTGTTGCTTAATATCAGACCGAGAGTGTCACGCCACTTGTCCAAGCCAGCCAACGCGTCCTTCGACTCGGTGGCAACAGATGAAGTAGACATCAGCTGAAGCCCTGCTCGCGCGTGGACCGGGACGAGCTCATCGACAGATTCATCGAAGTTAGTAGATAGCACGCTATAGAGCGCAGCCAACGACTCGTTGTTATGGCCGGGAAGGTTCACTTCCTTCTTGATGAACTCTTGGGCGACTTGCTTGTAGAGCTCGGGCTTTTGCGCGGTATTCGCGATGAGCATTGCATGACCCCACAGTCTCTTGTCTACCGCAGCCCATACTGCCTTTTCGCGGTCGCCGGAGAGTAGACACCTACGAATCTCTTCGACAGCCGAAGAGTCAACGGCATCCGCCCGCATGTTAGTGATCGAGGACGCCATCCCATTCAGATCGACGCCCGAGGCAATGGCAGAGGTAAAGCCCGAGGGTTCACTGCTCAAACTCGGAGTGATGATTTCCCGGACGGTCTTGTCTATGGCCGGGTTACCTTCAACGGCACCATCGTTCTCGATGAAAACCCTCAAAATCTTCCACAGCAACACACGCTCAATAGCTCGCTTATCCTCGTGAGAGACATTTTGCTGGAAAGCGACATTTGGGAGAGACCTTTCCAAGCCTTCGATACCGGCAGTCAGCCACGCAATAGTTTCTTTCTTCTTTCCCTTGCCCTTCAAAGGACCGGGGAACTTGGCGAGACGTTCTTCTAAAGGCTGGATATCCTTGACGTGTTTGATTTTGACTTCACCGGGGCTCCGAAGAATCATTGGGGTCGCTTGGTTCATACCATAGCGTGGAATGTCTTTTGTGAACGACGTGACGAGCACACCACCAACTCCCCATTGCACCAATGGAGCGCCTTTCCATCGCTCCAAAGGATCAGCCTCGCGCCCATCCGTGGGCGGGACAAGAGCAAGAGCTTGTGACATTCCACGAGCTCGCATAGCGGGCTGAGCTGGCTGCGGTGGTTGGACCATTGTTGGGAAAGTGGGACTTTGCACAGACGATGGCCGTGGTATAGGGTCTACATGCTTGATCCCCAAACCCTTCTCACGTAATGCATTTGGTGATTGAGTCTGCGGTCGCGGAGGGGGAGCGAAATTGGGGTCCCTTGGGATTGTGCCAGGTTGCCCCGCTGCGTAGCTTGAAGCAGAACGCATCGGAGGAGAAACTACATTCAATGACTGGTTACTCAGAGGCGGTGGCGTGTGGCTTACGCGACTCGAGCTGTATCTCGACTCGGCAGGAGAGCCGGCAGTAACAGATTTGGGAGCTACTGGAGGAGAGCCTACTGGTGTTGATTCCTCCTCCACCTCCTGTGTCGGTGGCAGTGAGGGGATTCTGGTGAGTCGTGGCTCGTAGTGAGAAGAGCTGGTCCGTGTCAAGGTGACGCCATCTGGGCTCAATACTCTATTTCCCTGCTTTGCATTGGAAATCTCGAAATGAGCAAGTGGACTAGAGGTTCTCGGCTGATGAGGCAACGCAGGCGGAGGCACCGCTGTAGGGGCGGGCGCGTATCCAGTAGTTTGAGAACGGGGCATGGGCGGTGCCGGAGAGTACCGGGTCGTAGCAGCAGGCGGAGGTACTCCACCATTGGCCATTGGCGCTTGTGCCGGCGCTGGGGAGTATCTATTGGAAGCTGGAGTGGTGCTTATCGGTGGTTGAGCGTTTGTTGGTAACTGGGCGTAAGGATTGACGCGCTCCGGAGCTACCAATGGAGGAACCGGGGAGGCTTGCGGCTGAGGAGGAGGGCCCCGCTGGGCCTGAGGCGGAACTGTGGGCGACTGCAACGCGGGAGACGGCAATAGTTGTCCCTGGAGACCACGGGGAGGAGGAGCCTGCGGAGAAGCCTGAGGTTGGCCGTAAGGGCTCTGTTGCGGTGAAGGTTGACGTGACGTAGGGCGCGGTCTCGACGGTAATGGTAAGTCTTCGAAGAAGCTCCCCTTGGACTTTGATTGAGGCTGGGTTTTGGGCGGCGGTAGCTGAGGTGAATGCCTCGAGCCCGGAGATGGTAGGCTTGTGACCGAACCCCCTGATGGTGGAGGTTGACTATACATACTCGCACTTCTTGGGGGGCCTGCGGGCGGCGCCGAAAGCGTGGAAGACGCACGAGGAAGCTGCTGCATACTTGCTCTCTTCTTTGGCTTCACTATTTCCATCGGCAAATCGTAAGGTGATTGGTATCCCCCTTTCGACTTGGCAACGAAGCTCTGAGGCTTCGGGGGTTCCGGCCTCGGAGGAGGGGGCGCGTACGCAGCTCCTGTGGGAGTAGCCGCACCCGGCTGGAAGTATGAAGGGTGCTGTGCAGGTTGTGGCGGCGGCTGCGGCGTAACTTGCTGTGGAGCATAGGGACTATACGGCGATTGTGACTGCTGACGCTGAATTGTATCAGGAGCATAACGTCCATTGAGGCCAAGTGTGGAAGAGCTGACGTCGGGTACAGTATTTGCAGCAGACTGAACTGGCGCCGCCGTCGACGGTTCCGTTGTATCTTCCAGGAACCCTTCATCATCGCTCCCAAAGATGTCAGCTGGATCAAGCTCCTTACTGTCGGGAGCCGCGTCTAGCAGGAAATCGTCATCATCGTCTCCAAACGCAGCGGCCCACTTGGCATCAATGTCGTGAGTCTGTGCCTCAGGTTTGATTTCTTCGCTAGGCGACGCGGCAGACTCTCCATTGACACCCTCTTCCTGTTGCTCGTTCAGTGCGGACTGACCCTTTGACGCTTTTTCTCCAGTGGGACTTGAATCGCCGGAGTCGCTAGCAGCCCGACCTTCGCCAAAATTCATATCCTCTCCAAGGACCACAGTTGTAGATTTCCGGTGCAGAGCACGATTGAAACGGTCCTCTTCCGCCGCCGGCTGAGCTTCGTTCCTTGTCTGGCTAAAGAAATCGTCACCGTCATTGGCAGTTTCGTCTTTTGCGAATGGGTTGTTTGGACTTGAAGCCGGAATGCCAGATTGCGCAGCCGGCTCCTCAGCCTCATCGTGCGGAATCAACGGCAGCCCCTCTTCAAAACGAGCATCCGACGCCTCCTGCTCGGTGTCTACCAGGTCTCCCCCGACCGACTGCTGGAAGGACAATTCGTGCGCTGTCGCAGTCTGCTGTTGCTGGGCTTGCCCATGCGCCCAGGCCTCGTCCATGTCGGGCTGCATTACGGAATCTTGGTGAGACACGTCGTGCTCTATATCTCGCAATATATCTTGAGCTTGACTTGACGAAGGCGGACTATCCGTGTGCTCCTCGGGCTCGCTCTGGGCCGGCGGGACTGGCGGGAACGAGTTCGTTCTATCGCTCGGAGGCATGAACTTGAAGGGATCAGTCTCGGTGCGTTGCAGATTCCACTCAACCTCCTCATCGTCATTGAAGCTGACTTCGTGAGACACAGTACGCGCAAAGGATGCTTTACTAGAGTGTTTTGCCTCGTTCCCGGCCGTCGTACTCGGTTCTGGGGGGGTGGTAGCAGGTTCTGTGCTGGGCGGAAGCTCTTGATCCTCCTCTTGAGTGGCGGCTACCTCGGCAGGGTTCCCCAGATCCCATGCGGCAGCTTCGGGGTCTTCCTCGTTGAACTGGTCATGGAACGCGCCACCCTCGTTCGATTGTTGCCGCTCTATAGTTTCTTCTTGAGGCTCTCCAGTCTCTTCTTGAGACTCTCTAGTTTCTTCCATCGTTGTATGTGTCGATGCGTCTTCCTGAGCTTGGCTAGGCTTTTCGTCCCGAGCATCTGACGGTTGATGGTGTGACAAGGAGTCGGATTCCGGAGGAATCTCCTGGGTATTATCGTTTGACATCTCGGTAGGATGCTCTGAGGCAGCCGGAGTATTTGACTCCATAATGATCGCTAATTAAACAAATATCGAAGCGGAAATATCCCCCCGTTCAGTGAAAACGTATAACTGTCGAAATGAGCCGGTTAGCATATCACTAACTCTGCTTACTCAGTTTGTTGATGACATGTATAAGCGGGTGGGTGGTTCTATCTCTCCGAAAACGACACGTTGTGAACAGCCGGCTGACAGCATCGCATCTTCTTCCTCCCAAGAATGGATGGATGGCTGGATGGATGGATTGATAATGCGATTGCGAGCAACACGGGAAAGCGCAAGCAAGGAGGAAGATACCGAGGCCCGTCGGCGCAACGTACATGTAGAGGTACTTATCATACAACAACGCCAGCTTCAACCAGGAATTAGTAGATTCTATTGCAGGCCATACTCGGATGCGAGTCCCGAAAATGCCAAAGGGGTATGTAGCCTTGGGATATGACGGCGAAGGAGTCGTGTTAAAGAAACTTGAAGGGAAGGCTCGTTAAGAGAAGAGTTAACGTCAGATTAGCGGTTTAAGGGTGTAGCCATCATGGATGCACGTGTAGGCGCAAGAATCTCTCTACATGTACCGAGGAAAAGCATTGAAGGTACTCATGGTACTCAAGTACTTCTAAAAAAAGTTGAGGCAAAGTGTCAGGTCCCACAAATGGAGCGATAACAACCGGTCGGCCTCGACCGAGTTTAGACCGGGTTCTTCTTTTGAAGCTTCTTGCGCTTATTCGGGGCATAGTACATACCGTACGTTAACAGCTAGTGTATCTAATATGTACGGTTACTGGTAGGTACCTCCTACTGTACCTCCTACTGTACCTATGTATGTACGCAGGTATTCGCCGGAGGTACAAGTATTATCCGGAAAGGACAGCTAACGAAAGATGCAGCCGCAACGTCATTTGTGGAAGATACACCTGTCCTGTTTTGTCCTGTCCTGTCCTTATCCGGCCCTAACTTGATCACTGACCTTGGCAGGTCCGAGGTCAGCCACCATACGTAGTTGGCGCTGCAAGTAAAAAAATGTGGACGTCGTTCAATCACAAACCCTATTGATGAAATAGTCCATTTTCGGAGGCCAATTGGCCGACATGGTCGGAAATCCTACGGATGGATTTCCATGCGCCGTGTCTATGTAGGTGAGTGCGCTTGGCCACTCGAGGGCTATGCCGGCAAGGGACATGTCGTCTCGGCTGTTACTGTAGAGCTGGCAACTGAAAATCACCGGTTGGTAGGATTGATATATGAGGGGATTCACGTGAGCCCTAGTAGCCAGGAAAAAGAAACATATCGATTCTGAAGGTCCCACCGTGAAGACGACCCAACCGTCGTGAAATGCGAAACCTTTGCGCCGCTACCCTCTCCCTAGATATCGCGCTATGGATTTCTGAATATAGACTAGTATTGTTACAGCTTCGCCCCGAGACCCGCCCAGTATTATGATTTCCCGTGATGGCTCGCTTGCGTCTCGGTCTTGAACTGCTCCGCGCACCAAACGAGGGGCATCAAATGCCTCTCCTTTAAGCACCGCCTCCGAAGCGCTTGGCTCGGGCCTCCGCCTTTGCTTTCTCGCTGGGATCACTCAGGATGGACGACTTCGCACCAGGTTTGCCCTCCCGCCTGCCAGCACCATCCCCGCCGCCTTGCCTACCGCCTGGGCCACGTCCACCACGTCCTCCTCGGCGGCTTCCACGGTGCCTGCCGCCACCCTGTTGTCTCTTGGCGTTGCGGTCGCCGCTTTCACCGCCATCACCACCGTCACCGCCCTCGCGGCCCCGCTTGGGCCGCCTCTTCTCCGGAAGCGCCGAGTCCAGGCCCTTTGTCAACTCTGACTGGTCCACCCCGAAGCGCTTCGCGCGCTCGGCCTTCTTCTTTTCCTCGTCGTTCTCCTCGCTAATCCCAAAGCGCTTCGCTCGCTCGGCGCGCTTGCGCGCCTCTTCCTCAGCGGACGATGCGGGAAGGTGTGCCGAAAAGTCGGTCTTGGGTGCTTCTGGCTTCGCCTCCTCCTTAGCTTCTGCGCTCTCAGCGGGTTTGTCTGAAGTAGCTGTAGCTTCTTTGGAAGGCTCGGCAGCCGCTACCGCAGGCTCCTCAGATGCAGGCGCGGGTTCGGCAGCGGCCTTGGATTCCGCCGAAGCTGAAGGTTCGGCAGGTTTCTCATGCTCCGCGGTCTTAGTCGCTGCAGCCGTGGTTGTGGTCGCCGGGTCATCATCATCCCAGTCGATCTCATCCTCTGGAGGTGGCGCTGCGAGCCATCAGTAAGTATTCGAACTTTGACTGGTTGCGACCCGAGACGGCGATGCAGAAAAGTGGCAGGCAAGGAAGACGCAAAGGACTTACCGGCTGCAGCGTTGGACGGCCCCTCAGGCTTTGCTTGCGACTTGTCGTGGTCTTGGAGGCGCGCAATTAAATCGGCTTTGTTCCCGGTGATAGGAAGCGACTTCTCTTGAAGAAGCTTCTTAAGTTCAGGAACTTTGAGAGCGGCGTAGTCGGGCATCTTGACTCTTGATTTTGGGAGAGTAAGGTATGTCGCGAGCGACTACCTAAGAAGATAAGTGATATTGGTGTGTTGTTCGTGTTTGATTAAATATAGTGATGTCAATCCGTTTTGCTGTGAATCCGAGAGGAAGAGGTCGGAGGAATTGGATGAAAACGTCTGTTCGAAGATTGTGCAAGCGCAAGGATGCCACAATGGACAAGACAATGCAAAAGAACGACAAAGAAAGCGCGTCAAGTAGCTTTCGCAGCGCGTAAGGGGGACTGGAGTCACCCAAATAATCGCCTCTGCAAAAGTACACTCAGGTATCCTTGCTTGCTTATGGTCCCGGAACCCAATTGATATTAGCCTGTACCCAATTGCGTATGTACGTAGATATGTACTTAGGGTATGTACTGTATGTATGTATGTGTGTGTGTTTGTTACGGTATGTAATAAACAGGATCAAGGGGCCTTGGGTATGTGAGTGTCCGTGCACTGCACTGACATAAGTTCCGAATAACACTTGCTGCCACCCCAAGAGATGTACACAGAGGGCGTAGATTATCACATCGCTTGTTTGGGGTTCATTATACCCTCAACATGAGATATCCTTATGTCGTCGTTTGAAGCGCACCACCAGCAATGATTGGGCCCTAGGATTGATGTGGCCTGTTGCTAGGGATAAGCCTACCTAACATTAATAAGTCGGGTTCATTATCAGCTAATAAGTTAGCCACTGTGCCAATGGTGTTAGATATCAGAGCCATAGGTAAGTTCCGCCGCCAATAAACCTTCGCTCATTCCTATTTGTTTCCCGTGGAAAGTCAAGCGCAGATCTAAGCGAGCCTCCATGCTCGGCCCGCATGCGCACTGCTCCAATTCGACCCCCAGTGACGAGAAGGCTGAGTTGAGCATATAGGAGTATGTTGCCTCCGCTTCTTCCAACGACGGTCGTGTTCTGCACAGCCTGCGTGACAGTATCTCACCAAAGCTATCAGGCAACCCGTTTCGACCTTTTAGCTCGTCCTACCTCCTTTCGGATTCTCCAGGTACCAGGTCATAGTGAACTGTGACCATTACGAACAATATTTTCTCGCGGGGGATCAGAAGACACCTTATAGTTGAAGACTGGGGAACTGGTTCCAAACTGTGTTATTGCAATCCAGCCAGCGTTGGTTATTTCCATGCAGCGTCAACTCAACTCTGCCCCCTTAAGCTCTTTGCAGTGGTGGGTAACATTAACTACTTATCCATCGAATTTAGCTCGTCATCCGTACAGGTCTAATGTATTCCCCCGTGGTCGCCAACTAACACAGTAAAACCCTGCCTAAAGATGACAGAAGCTATATTGCGGCTACGGAGGTAGGTCTTGCTCATTTTACCTCTCAACCACTTAAAGGTCACATCTACGGCATAAGTATCCACGATTCTTGACAATGCGTGTGTCTCCGCGTCTACGGTACCTTCTCCTGCTCTTTATTCGACGGATATCACTACGTATTTATTTCTAAATATTGCCAGCCATGCAACGCCTACAGCCCCCCGTCACAGCGAAGCCTAAACCTGCAGTCGCAAACATGGCCACCGAGGACTGTAGCATTTGTAATGTGGCTGACTGTAGCGAAACACGCTTGACCACCACACCGTGTGGACACATTTTCTGCTTGGAGTGCATCAAGGCCTGGCTGGTACACACAGCACCGAGGCCAGCTGCCCTTACTGCCGTTCGAAGCTCGTTCATTCCTGCGGATGCCCTCTCGATCTGGATCTATTCAATCCCGGCATGGTCCAAAAGAGGGCCCTAGGTCAGGAGTGCCATATCTGCAGGGTTGTGCGTCTTTGGGAGGACTCTTCTTACGCACACACAGAGATGGTTTGTACCACGATGATTATGATGGTATGCTCCGTAAACCCCCCCTCCCCGGGAAGCTTGATCAGCGTTTAGCCGATGACATGTCTATCCTCTCCAGCGTGCGCCGCCTCACCCCTGAGGAGTACAGCCACATGAGAAACTACCTAGTGGACACGAGAAGCTATGTGAAGAAGGATGAAAACCGCATTGGACGGCTCTTCAGGTCGTTCTGCCGCCTAGAGTCTGCTAGGTACTTCCTACTAGAGCGGAACGAGAAGCTTGCTAAGCTCCGATATCTGTGCGGCTGCCTTTGGCTCGGTGATAGCGTCTACAGCCCCGAGAGCACGGCCACGGCAAGCTTAGTGCTTTATATGATGGGGGATCTGGTCAACCAGTTGCTGAAGTTCTTGTGGCTTACACGGGCATATGTCGGCATTCATGTCGAGGTCTAGGGGGTTTTAACGCTACACATGAGGCACAAGGGTCCAATCAACTCAACTTGTGTCATTGAGCAACCTCCTCCCACGATCCCCCTCAAGTTCCCTCCCTACGAGGCGCTGTCCACGTTTGTTACAGGATTTCGACCTCGCCCGTTGCATAAGAAATTGCACAACCGCCCAAGCCCAATCCGTCAATTTGGCACCGACTGCTATGGCCATCTTCGTTTTAGTGTACTCCCCATTGATTTCCATCCTATAGGCGGTGTCGCGGCAAGGTGATAGTAAGATCTATTGACATACTGAGGATCCATAGGAAAACCATTGAGCGCGTCAGTTTTTCTTACTACCACCTTAGGTGGATTGCCCTTATATCCATGTCTAATGGATTGATGGCGTCCCATGCAGAATTATGTGGCTAGCTGTCAAAACAGTGGCTTAGGCTTTGACGGATAGGGGACATACGAACTGCATTACTTCGACCTCTGATTGTGGAACCTGAGCGATCAATCGTTAGGGCGGGCGGTTATATAACGGAGGATAGATGCATAATGGTGCAATGAGCTTGGTTACTTGTTTGCATGAAATGCTTCTGGAAGCCTTACTGTGGTATATCTCTGATTTAACACCGTATCGGGATAAGGGGCAGCACATAGAAGCTTGATAGTACTAAACTGAGCTGGTTTATATCGGATTTATTCTGGATACCGAGAAAAGAGTTGAAATGACCTGTCCTACCTACCTCAGGTAATCCAGCAGACTTAGGTTCTAAGGCAGCTTGTACAAGCAGGATTTGGCCTTGAAAAGTTGATGAGGTCCAGGTCCTGGATGCCATTAAGACTGCATACCTAGGTATACATCTTACTTGACATTCACCAATGGCAATCCTCTAACTTGATAGCTCGGAGCTGGACCTGTTGTAACTTGAAGCACATCCTCTTATTGGATTGCACTATCTGTGCCCTCCATCCAAAGCAAGGGTACATATGTATGTCTTTGTAATTGCCTCTCGAGCTAATTCAATAACCCAGGGAAATCATGAAACAACAGAGAACGGAATGCTTTGTTGGAATTCCAGCCTGGAAGCCTCGAGGGAGGTAAACAACGGAAGACCACAGACTTGATAGGTCAGCTTTCCAGGTGACGAAAGACTCCGAAAACTCCGCCCAGGCAGAGCTGAAAAGATGAGACAGCGAAGAAGCCCACAGGATAACGGGAGACGGAAAGCTTGAGCATGAGTGGCTTGGTCTTCATCAACAGAGGGGCACGAAGTCGAAATCTGGACGGCTGAATTGCGCCGGGACTGGCGATGTACCTGCGTACCCTACAAGGATCGCGCTTACACCGACCGGCCGTTCGATGAAAGCTGGCGCGGCGATTCGAAGCTAGCGGCTGATCCACCACCACCGCATTAATAGGCATCATTGACCAATGCCATTGTTTATATCCAGGTTTCTGTGCATGACGCTATCGGTTACCCCAGTGAACAAGCAAGCAACGACCGCAAGCTGCGCCATGACAGCGAGAAAGATGGCATTTCACCAAACAACAATCTCCAGGTTCTTCGAACTTTCTCGCCTCACTTGGGTACCTAATCAATCCACAATTGGGCCAGACTGCATGTAGTTGTCAGCTTGTGTACTTAAAGATTGAAAATTAGACAAGCGGTCAAATTTTATTCTTGTTGTTTTGGAACTCAATCACAAGTTTCTCGGTTGATCCTTGACATCGTCATACCCTTTGCCCTGGAGGCGGTCTTGACTCTTGAGCACACACTGTCGTCTCCCTTTCTAGAAATCCCTGATTCATTTTGACACGACCAGAGACCTGGAGATCCGATCATGCGCTGATGCCCACCATTTCGCCTTCAACTCATTTCGCCTCTCTTCAACAGCAAGGCCCTCATTTATACAAAACAACTACTAGCGGTAATCTGGACTGCGCATTCAGGTGTTGACAGCATGCCGTACATATGATGATCATGCGAGGTCGGTTTGCGATCCCACGCTTCCTGTCACATGAATGAACCATTTTGTTTCGCCCTGGTATGCGGCTGCGTCTTCCGAAGGCGGACCGCCTGCAGATCCTGCCCATCCACGCCTTAGCTCGTCTCCGTCCGGAATGCTGTCGTCCATGAAGCTCATTCTACCTGACAGATCATGACTACCCCAAAATCTACTGACGAGGACGACCCCTCGGGACCCCAGACTCCGCGCACAACACCGTCATCGCCCGTCAAGCCGACCAGCGCAAAGAGCGCGGATGCAGCGAGGCCGGCGCCCGCCCGCAAGGTCACGGGGCCGAACAGAGGCGTCCAGCGGCGGCGGGCGAGCACGGCGAAGCAGCCGCCCACCCTCCTAAATGACTTCCTACTGGGCCGGCCCTCGCCGGCGCGCGTCGCGGCGGAAAGAGAAGCGGCCCGCAAGAGGCGGAAGGAGCTGGAACAGGTGAAGCGGGAGATGCGCCAGGCGGCGGTACTGCGAGTACCGGCCCCCGGAGGCGTGCGCGACCGCGTCAAGAAGTGGCAGAAGGCCAATGCCGAGGCGATGGCCAGCGCCGACCCGCTTGCTCCCCCCACCGAGCCCAGCGAGGTCAACGTGCAGGTCGACGAGGAAAGCGTGACGGAAAAAGATCGGGAGAGGATCAAGTGGCGGCAAAAGAAGCCGGCGCAACCGAATATCATCATCGTCACTCACGAGAAGGGCAGGGGTAGTGGTTCGGAGAAGGACAGTGAAGAGAAACCAAGAGCAAAGAGTCCAGAGAAGCTAAGGACGAACAGCCCGGAGAAGCCGAAGGCGAACAGTCCAGAGAAACCAAGCGCGAACAGTCCAGAGAAACCAACGGCGAACAGCCGAGAGAAACCAACGGCGAACAGCCGAGAAAAGCCAAGGGCAAACAGCCCGGAGAAGCCAAGGGCAAACAGCCCAGAGAAGCTAAGGGCGAACAGCCCGGAGAAGCCGAAGTGGAACAGTTCACAGAAACCAACGGCGAACAGTCCAGAGAAGCCAAGGGCGAACAGTCCCGGGACCCCAAGGGCAAACAGCCCGGAGAAGCCAAAAGTGAACAGCATAGCGAAACCGAAAGCGAGCGGCCTAGCGAAGCCAAAGCCGAACAGCCCCGAGAAACCAAAGACAAATAACGAAGAGAAACTAAAGATGAACAATGCGCCTAAGAAGCGCGTCGTCAGTGATACCAATTGGGTTAAGAACCTACAGAAGGATAGCACGCCTAAGAGTCGGTTGCCGAAGTTGAAGCAAACTGCAGGCACACCCATACCGAAGGACTTCGTGCAGCGCACAGCAGCCAACCCTTCCGTCGCGAAGAAAGTCCATGCCTGGGCTAGCAAAGTCGAGATACCGACCAGTCCCCCGCCCAAGCTCTATAGTGTCTCGAGGCCCGTCGGTGGTGGCGACGGGATTCGGGTCAAGCCGGCATCGGATGAGAGCGACGGTAAAAGCTCTAAGTCTGGGTCTACGCATATAGTCGTGGAGGAGGAGACGTCGAAGCCTCTGAAACCGAGGGTGTCGACAATACCTAAGGAGTTGCAGAAAGCCAAAGAAACTGAGAAGCCCAGAGAGTCGCAAGATGATGGGATTAGGGTCAAGCCAGTGCAGGAGAAGACACCGAAGGCGGAGGAACACAAAGGACCGCAAAAGCCTAAGGTGCCGGAAGACGATGGGATCAGAGTCAAGTCCGTGCGTGAGAAGACTTATCACGGTAGTGGCATTAAGAATCGGCCCCGAAGCTCTACCCCTCCGGACGATGGGATTAGGATCAGACCGATGCGCGAGAAGAGTTACCACGCCGATGAGATCAAGAATAGGACCCCAGCCTCTACCCCTCCAGACGGCATTCGCGTCTACCCGGGCAGTCTAGGATCGCGGAGCACATCTACAGTTCGGCCACCGTCCAGAATGCCTTCCAAAGACGCGGGCGCACGTACCCCAGGTACCCGAAGGTCCGCATCCGCATCCAAGCGTACTGAAGTGAAAGAAGTCTCTACATCCGAGACTCCCCCGACGCCTACGAGGCTCGGCTCAAGGAAGCCATCCGGTCCACGCCACAGCACACAGAGAAGACCGATGCCGAAGACTGTCACTGACACGCGCACGACAATAACCGACACGACAGGTACTGGCACCACGGTCACTGGCACTACGCAGACGGGCACATCAGGAACCGGCACGACACAAACCGGTACGTCAGGGACCGGCACAACGCAAACAGGCACTACGGTTACGGGAACCACGCAGACTGGTACCACAGTGACAGAAGAGGTCTCAGAGAGTGACTCGTGGATTAGTGGCTCCGACGAAGAATCAGATCGGCCGTCTACCACACTGCCCAGCCGGTTGGCAGAGATCCCTGTTGGCTACTCGGCTTTCAGTGTGCTGGATCTTTCGGGTGTCAAGAGGCAGAATTCCCGGAGACCTAAAGCGCAGAGGCAAAGCAGCTTCAAGGGCGCTACTAGCGTCCTGAAGAGAGTGTTAACCGAAGGCAAAAAGATTGTCTCCGAAAAGGTAGATCCCCCAAAGCCGGTCATCAATCAGCCGCCCAGCATCGAAACGTGGTTGAAAGGAACCGTCGATCCGTTCGTAGAAGCTCCCCCGAAGGTCGAAACAGAGCCTCAGCCTCACCAAAGGAAATCTGTGGAGAGGGAGTGGGCAGACGAGAGCAAAGGCCACCAAGCTACACCTTCGTCCCCGAAACCAAAACCGGCGGAAGCAAGCCCGACAGTTTCGGCCGGAAGGAGTCAAGAGCCTGTTCGGGCGGAAGAGCCCAGAAAGGAAATCAGGAAGGACTCCAGAAGAGATGAACCTGAGGAGAGCCGCAAGGAAGAAAAGGAAGAGACGACGCCAACTTCGAATAGCCTGCGAAGGAGCCGAGCCACTAGACTTTCCGCGTCTCCCTTGATGCCAAGCACTTCTAGAAAAGGGCTCAAAGACAAGATTAGGGACGCATTTCGCGGCGAGTCCACTGGCCATATCTACAAGCCGCCACCAGAGTACCCTAGTTGCTCTACGATAGTGGATCTCGACGATGAGTACGACGATGACTACTCAGACCATCATAGCTCAGACCGTCATGTCTCGGACCATCGTGGCTCGGCGGACCGTACAAGGAGTCCACCTCTAAGCGATGAAGAGGATTCTATAATCTCTTCTCAACCGCCCAGACCAAAATCACCGCTAGTACAGGCAAAGAGAAGACCGCCGACTAACGGCCACCATGAACTATCTACTATCGCTTCAGAGGTCGATTCCCGGGGTACCCAAGAAACGGAGCTGTCATCAATGGTATCTGAGAGCACAGTGACCGAAACGACCGCTTTTACGAGAAGCACGAGGACGGGCACGGATGTCTCAAGGCGAAACAGTCAAAAGCCCGGCCTGAAGAGGCGGCTCACAAAACATTCTGACCTAGTATCTGTCCTGTCCCTACCAGACGATGGCCCAGCGCCTAGCAGGAGTCACAGTCTTCGTTCGGCGCGAAGCGTGAGAAGGACATCAAGCAATCCTCACAATGCCACTGTCGAGAGCCTTATTCGCGAATTTGCGGACGATGAAAATTTCTACCAGCGTGAGCTGAAGACACTTATGGACGGAGTTATGCCAGTACTCCTAACCCAGGTCGTTCGCGGAGAGGGTCGTGCTCCAGAGGACCTATTTGGATCGCCCTCCGCCGAGCGCAGACAAGAGATGCTTTCCAAGGCAGTAGTAGACATGGGTGTCGTGCTGGACAAGCTCAGAAACACCCACAAGCGCTGTCCGCTGCTTGATGTCCACAGGTTGCCGCAGTGGCTGGAGTCCGTCCATGCAATTTACAGCAAATACCTCGACGTATGGCGCCTGGGATTCCAAGGCGTCATCGTAAATCTGGCACCTGCTATGCTCGACGACGGGGATTCGCTTATCAACGCGATGCCTCGCAACGAGGCTGGCGATGTTCTCGATGAGGACGGAGAACGCATTGATGTGGCCCATCTCCTCAAACGTCCCTTGGTTCGGATCAAGCGGATAACCAAATTCATCCAGGTAAGACGCTACGGAACGGTGTTGCTAGAGTATGGAACTGACGAATGCAGGGTTATCGATCCGTCACGAGGACTGAAGATTACGAGTTCCTTGCTTCTATGTGGGAAAAGCTGCAGGAGAAGGCCCGCAGAAGACACAAGGAGGAGACAGCGAGAGTCGTCGATGATGACGCTTCCTACACGGACACATCTCGTGTCCGGAACCTGCAGACGTTAGAAGCGCTCGGCAATGTCAGAATCGACCGCTACCGCCAGGTCTATGCGAAGGATACTTTCTGCCTCGATCTTCGACACTCCAACGGCCAAAGGCTCGTATGCCAAGTCGAGCTCATATCTAGAGATAATTCGCTCTATAAGTCGGATCCCGGCGACCTGCTGATCAGGGAGATAGGAAACGGCGGGCGATCATGGCTGCTCTTTGCCCCCGTTATCGGCGGATACTATTCTGCGCGGCAAGGAGATGACGCATACCAGCTAGTCCTGATGATCAGGGGCCATAAAGATGAGTGGTATGAACTGCTCACCCTCAGTGCGGATGACAAGGAACAGATCCTGGAGTGGCTAGAGATCCTCGGTAACAGCCCTGTACCGCCACCGGTGGTGAAGCGGACCCAACCGCCGCCCCAAAGACCAGCGCCATCACCGAAAACTTCAGCCGTGGACGTACCACTCGGTGAAAGACAGCCGCGCCAACAACACACTTCATCACCTTCCGTCGGGATTATTGAAAGCCTAGAGGCGAGCCTAAAGACCCCTAGCCGATATCATACGAGAACCGCAAGTCTTCCGACCACACCAAATGCCGAGCCACCACCAGTAGCAACATCATCTTCATCTCCAGAGACAGCACCTCCTCGAGACCATTACCTCACATCACGCCCCCCAGTTCCCGGCCAGCCCCACGAATTCCAGGACGAGGGAGGATTCCAGGATCATGAAGAATCGCATCCTTTTGATGAGAGCCTGCTACCGGTTCCACTCGATCTGAAGAAGTCCTCGCCGAATAGCACCCCATATCGCCAAGACGGCGCACCACCACCCCCTGTGCATCGAAGTTTCAGCCAGAATGCGCCAAATCTAGCACCTCCCGCCGAACCGAGTTCGAACCGACTGAAACGGCGCCAGTCGTCTCCACTGAAGCATGAATACCACCCGTCGGACATCTCTACCAATACCTCGAGTTCGGTGTCAGAAACGGACGATGATTATGACCATTACGACGACAGCTATGATAATTACGATGAGTACGACGATGGCTCCGTCACGGCTGAGTCGTCCGACGATGAGCTCGAGGAGGCTGACATACCCGAAACCGTGCCAGCCATCAGCGTTAAGCAGCACACAGGACAAGCACCTCCCCTATCTGTCATCTCCGAAAGCCTGGAAAGCCTCTCGCCTTCAGCCTCGGCATCTCATGCAGGTCTTTCTCAAACTAATGCTACTAAGACTCCGGAATATGTCTTCAGGTCCATCGCCAGCATCTCCTACTGGGACAACAAATACGGATGCTGGAAGGACCTATGGCCGGATGTCTGCTCCATTGTTACCACGCCTGGATTGATCGAGGCGTACCCCTACCAGCGCGTGTCGACCTCCTCGGGTGGCCAGCCCGAACAAGCGGAGGAGCGGCCGCTGATCGCGCTAGACCTGACACCGCTGGTCATGCTGCGGAACAGCACCGTTCTCGACCTGGAGATAAGGTCCCCCGTCCTGAGCTACGCCCGGCTGTACTCCAAGGTCAACCGGATCGAGACGTCCTTCTTCCGCTTCCGCGCGCCCTCGTACCAGGAGTGCGAGAATTTGTATCTGGCAGCCCACCGCGCGCGCATGGACAACGTCAAGTACAAGGCTCTCGAGGAGGAGACGCGCATCCGCGCCTTCGGCCAGCACCAGCACCAGCAAGGCCAGCAGCCCTCGTTACAAGACGGCGGCGACGGAAGTGGTCGCCGCGGCGGCTGGTTCGGCCGCAAGAACAGCTACCGCGCCTCGGCGCGCGCGCCCTCGCAGTCGGCCGGCAGCGCCCCCTCCCTCTCGTCCACCATGTCGGCGTCGAGCTTCCTCAAGAAGCTCATGGGCGGGCACCAGTCGTTCAACATTGCCGGGTCGTCGGTGGGGCGGTCGCGGCCCGGCAGCGTGGGAGGCGGCGCCGATCCCTCGCTGTACGGCCCGTCGACAGCATCGTCGTCGTGGGGGGCGCCGCGCTCGCCGTCAGTAAGCGCGGCGCAGTCGGGCCCCCCGGGGGGGTCCCTGACGACCAACAACATCCGCATCCGGCTGCACCTGATGGTGTCGGCGTCCAAGTGGGAGGACCACGGCAACTGCCTGCTCGAGGTGGCGCGGCCGGACCGCGACGCGGGCGAGCGCCAGAACCTGCGCAAGTACCAGGGCATGGAGAAGCGCGTCGTCGTGCGCACCGTCAACAAGCGGCACCCGGAGAAGGAGAAGGTCGTGCTCGACGTCGTCCTCGGCAGCCGCTGCTTCTCACGCCTCGGCAGCCGCGGCGTCCTGCTCAACGTCTGGGAGGACTGCGCGGGCGCCGACGGCGTCGGCGACCGCGGCAACGCCGGCGGCCAGGTCAGCAAGTGGTGCTTCCAGTGCGCCAGCGTCGCCGAGGCCTCCTGGATCTACGGCCTCGTTACGCAGGAGGTCGCTGTCTGGTGATCACTTTCACCTATTCTCTTTTTGATTTGTGATTTGCGATTTGCGGGTGGCGGGTTGCCTTATGGGTGGATTTTTGTTTCCGTTTGTTGTTTTGATACCCCCTTTCCGCACCGTTCTTCTCTTTTTTCTCGCATCTGCCTTGTCTATCATGTCCCTCCCTTCCCACCTTGTACCATTCGTCTTTCTCCGTCAATAGTCAATCATCGCTTTTGGTTCGCGGGGATGGCAGTGGCTTGGTGGCATGCCGAGTAGCCGGGCGTAACAGGGCATAGTCAGGGGTTTTGGCGTCGTCGTCCCATCATGGTTGGTTGTCATCATTGGTGGCAGCTGGGCGGCAGGTTTTTGGTTTTACTGTTTTCACCGCGAGATACTCGCAACTAGTCGGTAGGGAGGTCGGTGGTGGGCGGCTGGTTAATCTATAGATGGGGTGGATAGATGCATAGGGAGAGATGGCCGAGATGTACTAAAATTCAGAGGTACTGCTCTGTACCTCAGTCAAATAATAAAAGCAGTAATATTTGCACATGTGTGTGTTTCGATACGTGAGATATGTATCCCTCGAGTTGCATTGGATGATATGTATAGAGTAGCCATGTAATGCAAAACAGTAATCTAAATAACTCCCTTACATGCATTTGTTCGACCGATTGATATCTATCCTATCCCAGAATCACCAAGACGCCATGCCATGCTATATAAATGCACGAAAAGGAAAACCCACCCTACAAAAGAAACTCTCCTGCAAAACGCCTCCATACACCAACCACCCCATGACATCGCGTAGACCTTATCGTATATAGATACGCCTTGTCATCATCATCAACATCAACATCATTTCACTTGCCGCCGCCACGCCCCTCGTCCCAGTCGCTCCAGCGGCGCACGATCTCGTCGACGACCTGGACGCCGCGGCGGCTGGCCTCGACCTCGAACCATTCGCGGTGGGTGCGGCCGCAGGCGGCGCACGTCTCGCCGCGGTCGCTGGCCCGCATGCCGAGCCCCGCCAGCTCGATGTGCACGAGCCGCTCCACCTTGTGGCTGTGCGGCATCTTGCGCGGCGTGTCCTGGTCCGACTGCGACGGCACGTAGGGGTAGTACCGGATCAGGTCTATGTCGTACCCGCACTGCCGCTGCCACTCGTTGAGGCGGCGCTGCACGTTGGAGGCGCGGCCGATCTTCAGGAGGATCGTCTTCTTCCCGCCGCCGTTGCTGCTCTTGTCGTGCTTGCCGTCCTTGTCCTTGCCGCCAGACTTGGAGCGGGACTTGGGGGAGGACGAGTTTTCGGCGGCGTACCTCTCGAGGGCGTCGCTGGGCCGTCTCTGGCGCGCATCCGACGACTTTGAGGGCGGCGCCAGCAGCGAGCGCGCGGCGTCGGTCGGCGGTTTGCCGGCCGCCGACTCGGGCGTCAGCCAGAAGATGTAGATGTAGCCCGGCTCGTCCTGGGCCGAGGGCGGCTTGGCGAGCTCGGCGAGCAGCTGCGACGCCGTCTGCGGCGACGTCTGCGCCGAGATCAGCGACATGAGCTCCGAGGTCTGGCTGCTGCCCGACTGCGCCGACGAGTGCTTCGACGCCGCCAGTCCGGGTCGCGGCCCGGGCGTCGGGTGCTGCGAGGACGAGGGCGGCCTGGCGGCGGCCGTGTCCGCGGGCGCCGACTGGACCGGTCGCGGCTTCGGCCGCGTCGGGCGTGCGTACTCCTCTTCTTCCAGCTCTTCCTCTCCGAAGGGGACCCTGAAGCAGCAGAACATGAAGGACTTCCGCGTGGTCGTCGGCCTCGGCTTGTGCGGCGGCTCGGAGACGTAGGTGTTCTTCGCCTCAGAGATCTTCTCCTCGTGCCGGCCGCCATCACCGCGGTGATCCGAGCTCCTGTGCGTCTTCTTCCGACGGTGGTGGTGCTTCTGCTGTGCCTCGACGATGCCCAGCCGGTCGAATAGGGTATCGAGGCTCTCGCGCCCCTCGAGGATGGGCGTGTTCGATGTCTTGGGTCCCGGGCTCGAGTGCGCGGACGCATTGGCCTGGTCCTTGTGTTGGTGGCAGTATTGATCGGGATTGGCCGGGTCGTCGACCTTGAGACGGTCGGCTCTCTTCTTGGACACGTGCGGGCCGTCCGAAGATGCGTTAAGCGGGCGTCTGCAGGGCCGGCCCGAGGATGTTATGCCGCGGCAGGTGGTCTCGGGGTTCATGGAGTCTGTGCGTCCCAGCCGGGACTCGGGGGTGCCAGGGATGAATGGCATTGTTCCTCCTTTCTCCTTTGTCCTTTGTAGTTGCTTACTCCAAGGAAAGTCAAAGAGTGGAATAGATTCCCGTGTAAACGAACGAAACGTTTTTTACTGGAGAGAAGAAGAAGGGGAAGCTCTCAGCAGAAACTAGGAACGAACGATGCTATATACTGCGCTCTTCATCCATGCTGGCTACGTGTATCTCATTCACACGGAATCCACTTACACGTAGTGAATGTGGTGAATTCTTGGGAGTGGAGAGATCGTGACTCGACGTCACAGGCCACAAGTTCGCTGGGGGGGGCTGAGGTTTTCTGGTTGGTTAGCAAGTTGGTTTAGGCAACCAACTAATCCCTTGAAGGCTAGGGCAGCGCTTGTTTTCGTGGCTGTATAGTGGCTTTAAGCTTTTAAGCGCTGCATAGCCACATACCATTTCAGGGGCACACGAGGGTTTCAGGGGTTTGGAGCCGCACGTCGCTTGCCACGAATTTTTATCCCCAGTAAATCATGGCAGCCTCTTATTGGCTATACTCACCATAATCGAGCCTACTTGTCTACCCATCACAATTGGCAGCGTTGTTGTACAGGCTGACACGCAGTCCAATAATGCCTCATCCCGTTGGGTTGCATTCCCGCCACGAGGTGGTGTGGTAGGGCATGTTACATATGTGTGATATTGACCAACGAAGAGTCGACAACCTGATGGATGAATGCTCGTCCATTCTACGCCCAATTTGCTCCACCCACGTACCTGCAGAATACATGGGAACCGTGTGCAAAAAAAGAAAATTTTTAAAGGGGAAACAGAAGCAAAAATTTTGCTTCACAAGAAAGCAACTCCGAGAACTTGATGCTGGGCCCAACCGGGATCGAACCGGTGACCTTTAGATGACTTGAAACCGAAGTTAAGCTTCAGTCTAACGATCTCCCAACTGATCTATGTGCCCGCAGGAGAACCGGAGGAGTTGTTGTACGGTCGAAGAAATTATCGCCGCTTAAGTACTGCTTACTAGCTCTGTGCTATATGTGTGGGAGTGGGTAGCGCCTCAACTTAGCGCCGTATCCTGCATTTTCGGGTCCGCTGGAAGGACCCTTGAAATTGGATACACGGAGTATCGTACGTCCGGTCGAGACAGCTGTAACTGGAAGCCACGTCACTCTTCTGTGTCTCGCTCTTCTACCCCGAGTCCATCATGCCCATCCGCGGGATTGCGGCGCGGACTGGCTACAAGGAACCTGTCGATCAGCACATATAAGACACTTGCAACACTGCGGGAATGCGCGAATCAAGAGGCCGCCGAGCTCTGGGCTTCCCGATCGGCAACAGGGCTCCTCACAGTGTCCGCACTTCTACCGCTGTACTGTGGTTTCGGGGTATAGACTGTCCTAGAAGATGAGTTTGGCGACCGGCGGCGATGAAGTGTGTAAGAGCTGTACGCGGTGCGAGGGGATATTATCATATTGTCAATTCTATCAGACACTACGGGCATACCTACCAGATAGATAAATGTGCCGCGTAGGCGAGCTGCTTGCAAGCTCAGTGTCGTGAAACACATTTCAATATCCGGTTGGCAGTGACGGGGAAAAGCTGCTCCCGCACCTCGTCGCCGCGGGCGGGAGCGGAGAAGAGGGCGGCCGCGTTGGCTTCTTCGGCATCTGGCTACTGTGGCCGAAGAGACCCATTGCACGCACATATGAAGGACGCTTCCCTCGTGGGCATTGTGCCTGTCAGCGATATTGTAGTACTCTGTGTTGGGGCTTTAACAGAAGAAGACGAAGTTTGAGCCTCCAATGCTTCGCGAATGATAGGAGCAGATCAAGCGTCCGGTAGTACGTCCAACTCGCACGATCGTCCTGCAGCAAATCCACGGACCGCAAAACTAGGGGCGTGATATGTCCCACCGATGGGCCCAGTCTCGACATCGAAAGTCTCAGTCATACGACAATTCCTTTGTCTGGCGGGGCGCCTAGAGAACTGGGCACTTAGACGCCGTTCCCGAGACTCGGCAGTCAGGGGTCCCACCGACCCCTCCGGATCCTACCGTATTTAACTGCTTGGTCAATACCGGGCACTAACCGTAGCGCCTAGGCTGGCAGGGTAGGTTATTAGTATCAACTGTACGATCGGTTTGAACTTGAATCCGAAGCCATTCCAGCGTTGCCGCCATGGCGTAGACATTAATTTGCAATTCCTTACTCATGACAGCTTTTTCGTAGGCGTATAGTGGACGTGAAAACCTGGAACTTGAACCTGGAGTGCATACGTTATCCTTGCATGCTCGACTACGGAGCCCCGATTCCTTCCCACAGATGTCCGGTTACCCGTGCATATTAAATAAATACATCAAATATTATAAATTTAGGTCTCCGCTGATACCTGAGCTCCACCAAACCCAGCCAGATTGGCAGCCGCCCCATTCATCATTGCCTAACGCCACGGACTGTCCCATAAGGGAGCGAAGAACTCGGTGATCCAGGGATCGTCCGCGAAGTCCATCGGCATGAACTCCTGCATTTGATCCACCGAGGACGACGACACGAACTCGCTTTCGTGTACCGTCGTAGTATCGCCAGCAGCGAGGCCGGTTTCTCCCGCACCGGCAATGCCAGCATTGTCGCCGGCTGCGGGTGCGGTGACGGGGATAGCGCCGGCCTGTTCGAGCTTGGCTCTCCAGTTGGGTATCGTAGCCTACCGCGAGCGATCCGGAGTCAGCAAAGGCTGTAATTCTAGACATCGACATATCCCATAAAAATTCCGTAATGCCGTTTGGGTAGACCGCAGCCGAAGAAACAAAAAAACAGGTCCGATGCCGTCAAAGACCAAGGGAGGCTCTTATAACACGCCTCGAAGGGGGGGAAAGGGGAAGAAGAAGGGGTTGCGGATGCTCACCTGCAGGGCGTGCGCAGCCCTGGTGAAGGTGTCGCCACCGTCGGACCCGTCGCCCTCGAAGCCGGCGGCGCGCGCCACGCCCGCGAAGCGCGCGGCGCCCGTCTCGAGCGTCGCGATCAGGTCGACCGAGTGGCGCACGGCGGCGCGGTCCCAGGCCGGGTCCTCCGTGACGGACAGGCGGTACAGGATCTGCGTCAGGCGGGAGAAGAACAGGAACATCTGTGATAGATCGCGGCTGTCAGCTTGCGGGTAGAATGATGGGAGAGGGGTGGGGGGGAGGTAGATGAGGAAGGAGTTCTATTGGCGGGTAGATAGATATGTACATGGAGATTGAGGGAGATGTGTATAAGTCAATCTGGTTAAGAGCGCGTATCTGCTGTCGTGGAGGTCGTTCTATGTATTAATATTAGACCACGATTACGTACCGAAATCGTGAAACCGATGTACTCGGCCGGTTCAAATGAGAAGTACTTCTCCAGCCACAGCTTGGTGGCCCGCAGGAACCCCTCGAAGCACTCCGTACGACCGCAGTCCATGGACACGGGCAGCGAGGACGGGGCCGGGTTCTGCAGGCCCAGTTCGTTTATCTGTGCCTCGGCCGAGTAAAGATAGGTGAGGATAACCCCTGTGGTTCCGCCGCATCAGTATGGATGACAAGATGCACGAGCCACGATTCCGGACTTATGGACAAATTACGACAGGTCACGATCCGGAAAGAAGAGAGAACCTACTATTCTCCACCAGCTCCGGGGGCAGGTCCCGTCTGATATTGTCGAGGTTCGCCCGCAGCGCCTTGACGTAGTACATGGGCGTCGGCCTCGTAGCGGCGGCGTGGCCGCCATACTCGGTGGCCGACCAGCGGACGTGCGAGACTTCCTCGAGGACCCTGGAGACCCTAACGAGAACCACGAGGACCTGGTCGCCGACCCAGTCGGGCTCGTCCGCCAGCTTCTGCAGGGACTCCTCCATGTGCGGTGTCCAGCGCATATGCTGGGATTTGAGGATGCTGAAATTGCTAGAAGTACCCGTCAGAAAGCCGCGGGAATCTCGGTTGGTGCGGCTCCTAACTTACTTGGCGCCAATGACCCAGCATGCCAGCGTGGCCCTGCGCTGCTCGTTCGTGCGATGCGTGGAGTACGAGGGTGGGGGGTAGGGAAAGCGGTAGGGCTTGAACGCGTGCAGCTCCTTGTACGGGTTGAAGTGCGTAGGCTTGTCGAGCCGCATGTCCGAGACTATGCCGGCGGCCACGCCCGCGAAGACGACCAGGAAGGGCCTCCCCGCACTCTGGGTCCATCCCCTGACGGATTTCACGTTAAAACATTTATTATTAGAAGCATTCTTTGAAAATGAAAGGGGAGGGAGAAAGAATTTGTGGGTGGTCCCAGACAACGTCCAACGTACCAACTGAGAAACCCGAGTAGCCCGAGTAACAAATCCATTGTACGTTCCGACTCACTGAGCACCTTCTGGCCTATGATCTCGCGTATCCTGTTGCTGAGCGCGCATTGCTGCGCCGGCGACTTGCAAGTCAAAGTCCTGATATTGAGCCACAGGAATGGGCGTTCCCGCTGTAGATCATTGGCCCTATCGGCAGCGTCAGCACATCAGAATTCCCAGGATATATATATATATGATATTGCCGGAATGAAAGGTGGACGGGACAAGGGGAGAGGACAAGGGGTAAACATACGTCGTCTCGGGCGGTATATATACGAACGGGAATGACCTCAGGTGAATCTCCCGAAATATCTGCAAGGACTCCTCGGCACTCTGCCGGGGCTCAAGGTGGTCCGGGACGGCGAACGCCCGACCGGGATCGGGATCCTGATGGCACGGCGGGACTACTACCTGGTTGGCGGCCGCCGGACCCACCAGCTGCGTGAACGGGAACACGTCCCTGAGCCTCAGCTGGGGCTGGTCGTCGCCGGTGCTGTCGGGCGTGGGGGCCTGCTGGTGGGTAGCGGCTGTGGTAGCATGCGCCGCGGCAACACCTCCAACACCAACACCACTACCGACGCCACCAACACCACCAGCACCAGCACCGACCGCAGCAGTGGAGGCCTGCGAACGCAGCAGTGTGACGAGGTCATCGAGCTTCTCCTCGAGCCGCGCCGTCATCCCGCTGGTACAATTGCCGTTGCCGTTATCGCTACTACCACCGCTGCCGCCCCTAGCGTCCCTAGCCGCGGCCCGTCTGGAGGCGGCAGTGCTCCGCTTCCGCACCGTCGCGGACGGCGTGCAGGCCCGGCCTAGGCGACGGCAGCGCTCGCAGGAGCCGCCACGGCTGCCGATAATGCACTTGCATTTGGCCCTAGCGCAGCCGGCGCAGGCGTGGCCGTAGGGGGCCGAGGTCCTTTGCCGCTGCTCATTGGTCGGAGTCGGTCCCTGGGGCTGGCCTCGAATTTGGTTATTGTTGGCGGCGGCGGCGGCGGAGAGTGGTGTTAGCTGTGGTTGTGGTGCGTCCATGCATGCAGACGGCCCCTCTTGTGCTCCCCTCAGGGTTAGGAGGTGTGGTGTGTGCGTGTTGTTGTTGTTGACGCGGGTACGGATTAACAGACACAGCTAGATGCCGACCGGCAGTAACGGGGGATTCGCGCCGGGAATGGGATATATACTACTGTAGACGAAACAACATATAAGACTCTACTAGTTAATGTCAACCTAAGTTAGGGAGTCCGGAGAGAGGTAGGTAGGTTGTAAGTGCGGCGGGATTGTTCATTGGGATTTGAATCCCGCCGGACCCAGTAGTGTTAGCTTGATAACATATAACTGGAGCCTAGAGCTACATATGTCCATAATAAGCAACAACCGTGATCAACTCAGTCACAGCGCTCCTATCCCACTCGTCACCGCCCACTCAGGAGAACGAATCCGGCATCTTTCGCATTGGGATAGACGTGGAAAATGCTCAGGATAGCTAATCTTCTAATCAGTGCTTTGCTTCCTTTTCTTGCCATCAATGCTTAAGTATTCATAAGGTCTATGAAAACTGTAGCCTGAGTTCACCCCGCTAAGTGCCTAAACCGCTAACACGGATCGCATTCCGGAATTCGTTTAATCCCGTCCCATTACTGACATAGCGAATGTAGGGTCAGCGTTGAGACCCTGCGCGATCACTCTGGTCGTTATTGAATCAGTATTTGATAGCCAAAGATGTATTCATAAGCTTTCAGGCATTCCAATTAGTGGCCCATCGCCTTTAACTAAGTACGTACTTCGTTAATTCAGTACTTTAGGCGTACTAGAGAGAACCCGGCTTAATATTCCAAGGTCTACTTCGCGAAGGCGATGCGGGCATCGCCTTGCAAAGTCGAGTAGTACCTAGTACCAGGTTTCGAGGACGAATCACTGCAAGGGGTACACATCTCATATATCATATAAGAAAAAGGTTAGTCTTGTGAAAGGATGCAACTTTTATTGCGCTAGCCCAAATTCTACTGAGCCTGAACGAGAGATGGTATGGATGTTCGACGGGCTATCAGGATGGAGAACCAACTACCTAACTACATAAGTCGCTAGCGGATAGAGACAGACAGGGCCCGACCCTCGGTAAATAGCCGTTTGACGGACGAAGGAAAGCTGGGAAGGCAGACGGGCGGGGCCAAGACTTCAGGAAGGCGAAGGGCTCATCGATCCCCGAGCGCTGCTACCGCTGCCTATGCTGCCGTCGCCGCCGCTGGCGCTGCTACCACTGACGTCGCTCGCCATCTCGATATTGCCAGAGTTCGACCGGTGGGGCCGGGAGGAGAACTCGAAACCCGGAGGCGGCCTGCGGAGCCCACCAACCCCCGCTTGGTGCTTCGACTTCGCCGGTAGGCCACCGTCCGCCTCGTCGTCCGTAGCGCTGCTCTGGGTAAAGCCGGAAACGTCGCTAAGCATGGACGACGAACGTCCTCTGGCCTTTGGCGCGGGGCGCCGCGTATGAGACGCGGCCGCGGACGACTGCGGCGTGAACGCGGCAGCTAGAGGGGACGGCCCCCAAGGCGATGAGTTGAGCGATGAGTTATAGAGACTGCTGCTCCAAGCGGCTGTCGAGTCGAAAGGTGGAGGGTGGGATACGTTGGCTTGAAGTTGCGCGGCAGGTGCGGACGGCGAATAGTGGGAATTCGCCTCAGAGAAATCAAAGGACGCGGCGTATGCGTAGGCTGCCTGCTGCTGCTGAGTGTGGAACGAATCAAGCTCATTTTTCAGAGCCAGGTTCTCTTGATCTTTCTTGTAGATGCGAGTCTCGTTCTCGTTGATCCTATCGATGAGGTCGCGCTCCACAAGGGCAATGTCGTTCTCGTAGGTCTCCCTGGCTTGTCGTCTCCGTTCGGCTTCATCAAGTCCACGAGCGTTGGCATCGGCAATGCGGGCGTGCTCGCCTTCAACCTTGGCAACGCGGCTGCTCAGCTTGTTGCGCTTCGTCTGAAGGCTAGTCCTCTCCTCCTCGAGAGCTTTGACGGCGTTGCCGACCGACGCCTTGAAGCTTTTGAATGCGGCAACGGCCCCGTCGTACTTGGCTTTTTCGTTGTTCCACAGGGACTGCTTGGCTTTCCAAGCAGATCTCAAGGCTTCTGGTATCGCCTCAAACTCCTTCAGTTCCGCTTCAAGGTTAGCGATAGCCTGCTCTGCCTGCTTCTGCTGCGTCAAGTTTTGCTGGATCTTCTGCCGCAGCTTGTCGTCGCCAGTGCCGGCCGACTGGACGGCAGCGGACAGTTTCTCATTCTCCTTCTTCATGGCATTTGCCTTGCGATGGAACTCCTTCCGTAGGGCCTTCTGACGAAACTTCTCTTCAGCCAACTTACTTTCGGCCGCAGCAATCGAGGTCCTTAGGGTCGTGATGGGCGAATCCGGGCGCAACGAGCGTTGTCCGGAGGGCTTCGAGGCGCTAGCGTCAACATCTGTCGATTTGGCCTGAGTGGTCCTAACACTCGTCGAGAAGAGAACCTCGTGTGTTACAGCGCAAACGAACTCGCACTCGTAGTTGGACATGGGAGTCAACCCGTAAATATCTCCGCTCCACCTGACTCCTTCTCCACCACTCTCGTTAACTTCGACCGGCGTCATTCGAGTAGGCTGCCAGACTGCATGGTTAACCTTTACGTAGAACGGCTTCGCAAGGTCAGTTCCTTGACCCTCCTGCTGCGCTTCAGCGGCGGGGTGGGGGGGAAAGTGACTAGTGTTGAAGCACACTTCATCGCATCCAACATAAGATATCCAAATCTGTCCAGGTTGCGTATTGAAAGGGGCATTCCCCAGGTTATGAATATCGGTAGCGTTCGAGCCTGCGGATTCGGACGCCGCATGACTAAGTTCATATTCCTTCACAACAACAATTTTTGTGCTCGCCAAAGCAGCCCAGAGCGGCTGGCGGGTCCGTATCTGGGCACTTTGTTTCCTTTTCTTTTTCGTCGTCAAAGCGTTCGAGTTTTGCAGGGAGGCGGCATCGCTGTCCGGCGTCAAGAAGCCACCGTCGACGTCCACCGCGTAGCTCTTGCCAGCTTCAGGGTCGGCGGCGCTCTGAGCCAGATTGTCGCGCCTCTCCCGCCGCAAATACCAATCGCGTATACACTTAACCAGACCTTGCGTCAAGATGTGAATTGCCAACAAGCTCCTAACCCAGCTTAACCACCCCGACTGGACCCTGTCGTAACCTCGTATGGAATCCAGATGTTCCAGCGGATCATCCAGATCAGGGCTCATGAAACGACTCGAACCTAGGAGGTATCCGATGGGAGAATACTTCATCTTGGTGTGGCGCAAACCATGGGAGAGCACGATCATGCTCAGACATATCATGGAATTTTTCCAAGATCCTCCATCTCTCGAGCTTGAACCGCCGCCCAAACCAAGCGCGATGACCATCTGCGCGAGATCGAGGATGATATGCTGTATCGGGCCCCATAGGAATAACCAGATCAAGAGCACGATACCATCGACGCAGATGACGGTCGCCAGGGAAGGGGCGCCGAGATTCCACTCGAAGATATCGCTGAAGGTCAGACCGCTGCTGGTAGTAACGAAGGTCAGTAGGGTAAAGAGCATGTAAATGCCCGACAGCGCAATGGGAGGAATCTGCATGAGGATGATGAGGATGGCGATGGTGTCCTGCAGAGGACAGGAGCGCAGAACCGTAAAGGCGAAGTCGAGCGGGCCAGGGTCACGATGCACGTTGGAATTCTTGGTCGCGTTCACGTCGATTCGTCTGTGGTTCTCTTGGGCGGCACCGTTCCCGAGATGAGAGTTGTAGGACTCGGAAGAAGACGATTCGGAGTAAGCGCCCAGCGATGACCTCCTCAGCAACTCGGTAGTCCTGTGCTCTGCGGGCATGTCGGCGGTGTTGGGGCACCTGGAGAAACCGTTCGTGTTCCCGTTCGGAGGCGGCGTCGGTGGAATGGAGGCGCCATCCGCATCGTCAGCCGGCCTGGCCACGACGTTGCCATTCAGACTCGGACTCTTTTGCTTGGAGACGCGCTTTCCCGGCCCAACTAGGCCATTCTCATGTCTGGTATCGCGATGGTTCGAGGCGCCCTGCTGTCTCTTTGACGACGACGAAACACGAGGCATACGACAGTCGGCGGCGTGGTTGCTGACCCGACCCAGAAGCGTGTTCCGAGCCAGCCAGCCGACCAACGGTGATGACGACAAGGCGTTAATTTACAGTTTGACAGCTCTCGTGGGTTTCACAAGTCGCCACTATTGGTTGAGTTTCCGGTGGAGGTTAAAGTTGGTGGTGAACTTTCGCGGGAGAATATTCCGGGACCATTTCCGGGGAAGGTTTTCGAAACGGTCGGACTTTTACGCTCTTTTGCATATGACAGCCACCCACAACAACGGCGCAAGGATTTGTTATGAGGGGGATAAGTGCGAGACACAGATCGAAGTATACCGGTGTGGTGCGAACTATGACCGAATTTTTCCAGAGGCATCCGAGGCCGGTTTTGGGGATGGTTTTTTGTTCCTCTGGAAAGGAATCAAGGTTCAGTCAAGTCGTTGGAGTGGGTGCGAACTGAGCGTGGGAGAACCAAGTACAAATAAAAAAGGGACAAAAGGCTGACTGCTGGAAAAACATGGCTTAGCGCTAGAGCATTAATTATACAGTGTGGCACCACTAGTTTTTCCAACTGTAGGAGCATGCTACAGTACCACAGTGAGTTGTAGGTACAGTACGGGCGGATGTGCAAACAGAACCGTGTCCGCCCAATATCCTATGTCAAGGGTGCTTCAGTGACTTCGAACCCATTCGGCCTTAAGTATATTGGGGGCTATTTGTTGTGTGTGTCCACTGTATTTCCTAGGTAAAGTTTCTATACATATAATCATACATATATACATACAAAGCATGGGAAACCAACATCAGCTACCCTATTATTAGTTCGATATGTACTGAGGATAAGGCTATCCATTCTTCACAGAATCAACTCTTATTCTTTCGCGGGTTGAAGACTGCGAACGTTGTCGCGTGCCATGGACAAACAGCACATATGCACGAGTTGTCTCCCTAGTAGTGCATATAAATGACTGCCTATCTAAGGTAAGTGCATGGCATGTAAGCATTTTCGCTGAAACGGCTGGAGGCTGACTATGGGTGCCGGGTGCTGTGGTGGTTATATATCGGGGGCTGAAGATCTCTTGGACGAGCTTGGACGGGATTAATTAGTCTTCTTATGTACTTGGCGTGGATGACATGTCAGAGTTGGCGTCCTCGTCCTCGTTCTCGTCCTCGTCCCCCGTCCCCTAGAAAATTGATCGTTGGTTTCTATATCATCTTTATAAGGTACTTGTTCAGTCAAGTTAATCTGTCGAATCTTTGACCTTTTATCCAACACTGAAAATGTATCATTACGGTACGGCCACGCCCTTGCTAACACTCAGCAAGGTATAAGCATGAACCCAGAGCGGCCACCCTGACGCAAAACAGCCACGCCGCCTCAAACTTTAAACTTCCGCGTACTTACGTACGTCCTTCCGGTTTTGCCCAAATTCGGTACGAGATTTTCAGATTCTCTTCATGACTGCTCGCTCCTCTGCAAAGCGGCGACAAATATCTGTCTGGATACATACTTTTCTCTGTGACTGACTTATCGGGCTCCATTGTTGTATCGGTACGGGTCATCGAATTAGCTCTAGTGCTACACTTAGCCGTTCCAGACTCTGTGATGAGGCAAAGTGCCACCCAAAATGCCACCCAAAATGCCTGGATGCTGTGGAAATCATTCGGCTTGTGACAGGCGATGGAGAAGACCCTACCATCGGGACCCCACTATATGGAAACCCTTCACGTAACGACATTAGAAAATTGCGCCGTCGTTGACATAAAAGTACTTCGGAGGGACCTCTGCCTAACCTACCTACCTACCCGAGGTATCTCGTATGTAGCAGAGCCAGCCCATCTCGTACAGTGCTCCAAATTAGCTCATGTGCACATTCTACACTATAATATCTTCTCCAGGGCTACTAGCTCTACTACTACTACAGAGGTGTCGAATAGCACCAAATTCCGTGCCCCTCAGACCAAGCAGAAGACGCTTTGACAGTCTCTCTAGAGCCTACCTAATATGTAACGGGCAAGGTAAAGCGCCGTGCAGCGATTCATCTCCCCATAAGCCTCACATTTCCTTACAGTACCTTCGTCCGTCCCTGCTCGGCGGCATCTGATGGCCTTTTCGTTCTTTATAACTTATGACAGTAAAGCCATCCCACACGATGCAAGAAGGCGCGGAGGTTAAGCTTTTCGATCTCATCGCAGGGATCGTATTGCGAATTCGTCATATTACTTTGCAAAGTCTGATGATATCAATATCTAACTACCTTGGCAGCCGCGGGGCCCGCTGACGATATTCCCTTCATGGCAATTCCCTTGGATGGGGCCAAAGAGGCCTGTCACTTACAGCCAATCCCGAGGCGCGCGATATGGAACCAGTTGCGGAGTCAGCAAGGTCATGCAAACCACAGCGACCAGTCGAAAAGCCTCAAATTTAACCTGCAGGGTCGATCTTTGCTTCAATCTCCCAATCGCAGTTAGCGCTTATAATTACTTTGCAATCCATTATAATGGTCTATCGTACCAGACAATGAGAAGTCGGTGAGTTGACATCGGCTTTCATGGGTCTGTCATGGGCTACGCAGTGCAGACTATTTCAAGTACCTATTGCTCTTTCCTCATCGCTGCATCTACCCATGAGGAACGGACGAGGCTTCAGATTCTACCAAGGTACCGGCCCAGGGCCAAGATGGTGCGTTTCTAAATATGTGACGGCGCGTATGTGCATCGAGCGTTGTCGCCTTGCAGACGGTATCTATCCACAGCTGGGCATGTGTGTAACGGGAGAACCAACAGGGGCCAAGCCCTTAAAAATACACTCCACTGTTACGGAGCGCTCTGCATGCATCCCTCCAGAAAAGCTGGGCCTCGAGATGATTCGATACGCTTACATGCTTCCAGGTGCGACTTATCGTCTCGTCATTGTGCGGAGTGCATTGCGGTTCCTCAAAAGGGAATATTGCATGGTCAGAGATGTTACTGTAGGGCGAGTAGCCAGTCAAACTTTTAAACTTTGCGCAACATCACGCTAGCGCCAACCCCACATGGCCGTGGTGAAGGGAAATATGGACTAGGCGAGAAACGGAAAAAACGATCGGGCCTCATGCCGGCATTTGCAACCGAGACCATCTATCCGGGTTGTCTCTCGGCTTGTGCTGCATCATATGGATATTTCTGGCTAACCTGTACTGTACGTAGACCGTTCTATGTCACAGTGAAGCTTAACGCGAAGAACCAGCGCTTCCCTTTATGCTCGGTCGGTCGGTAGTCGGCGTGCCTCGCCGG
>QJNX01000354.1:0-56433 GCA_004155925.1 Monosporascus sp. MG133
AAAACGTAAATTAATTATTTTATTATTACGGTTTTTTTAAAAAATAAAAAATATTTATATTTAATAAATTTATTAATAATTATTTATACCGTATTATATTTAATTTTAATAATAAAATTTTTTAATATAAAAAAATTAATAATAAAGTTTTAAATTATAATATTTTATATTTTATTACGTATTTTTATAAGTTATAATAAATTATACGGTTTATAATAAATTATTTTTATTTTATTATAAACGTTATAATTTTTAATAATTTATTTAACCGTTTAATAAAATTTTAAAAAGTTATATTTTTTTAAAAATTATTTAATAATTTTAAATATTTTTTAATATTTATATAAAAAATTTTTATAAAATTTTTAAACGAATTTTTTTTGTTATTAACGGAAAATATAAATTTTGCCGCAAAATATTAATTAATTTTTATAATTTTTTTTTAATTATTTAATTTTTTTTTATTTTTCCGGATTATAAAATTTTTTAAATTAAATTAATTTTTTTAAAATAAGTTATTTTAAAATTATATATAATTATATTATTTTATCGTTTTTATAATATAATATTTATATATATTATTTAAAAATTTTAAAATTATATTTTTTTTTACGGTTTAAAATATTTATTTAAATAATTTTTTTTTAATATAATAAATTTTAAAGTTAAATTTAAATAAAAAAATTATTTAATTTTTATAACGTTTATTTAATTTTTAAATTATTATAAATCTGGTAAAATTTTTATAATTTAAATAAATATCGAATAATTTTTTGATTTTATTAAAAAATAATTTTTATTTTTTAAATATTAAAATAATTATTAATAATTTTTTGTTATAAATAAAATATTTAAATTTTATATTTTTAAAAATTTTAAAAAAATACGTTATTAAATATTATTTTTTATTATTTTTTAATTATTTAAAAATTACTTTAAAAGTATAATTTAAAATATTTATTTTAAGTTATTTCTTTTATTATAATTTGGTATTTTAATTATTAAAGCGTTAATAATTTTATTTTTAATTTTTTAAAATTTTTTTTTAATTTTTTTTAAAAGTTCGAATTTTTTTCCGATATATTTTTTAATAATAAATTTAATAAAAGGGTTAACGAATTTGTTATAATTTTGGATTAAAAGTTATATATAACCGATAAATTTTAAAAATTAATAAATATTAATAATAATAATTTTATTTAAAATTAGTTAATTTTTAATAATTTTTAATTTAAAACTTTAAATTTAAATTTGTTTCGGAATAATAATAAAATATAAAAAATTTAATTTTTGGATATATTAAATATTTTTTTTAACGTTTATTAATAAATTAACTTTTTTAAAAAATTTTTATATTTAAATAATATACTTTTTATATTTTTTTAAAATTTTTAAATAAATAAAAATATTATTTAAATAAACGAAAACGAATTTATTTAAAAATTTCCGTAAAATAATAATAAATATATATTAAAAATTAATTAAAATATTAATTAAATTTTATAATATAATTTTATATTTATAATATTTATAAATAATTTTAAAGGTAATTTTTTATTTTTTATTTTTAATTATTCGAATTAAATAATAATTATTTTATAAATTTAAAGTTATAAATTATTTAATTTTATTAAAATTTTTTTTTATAATATTTATTAACGTTAAAAAATATTTATTTTTAATAATAATATCGTTAAATTATTTATAATTATAAATTTATTAATATATTAAATTTCCGTTTTTATTAATTTTAATTTTATTATTTTTTATTTTAAGTATTATTATAATTAAATATTTTATAAATAATTCGGATTTTTAAATATAACTTTTTTTTAAATTTCGTTAAAAATCTTTTTAAAAAGTTTTAATTTTTTTAAAATTTATATAATAAATTTAATAAAGTTTTAAATAATGTTTTTTTTAATAAAAATCCGATAATTTTATTAATTATAATTTAATAATTTTTTTCGCATTTATTTTTTAAATAATTTTTTAAACCGTCGATATTTAAAAAATACCGTTATTATAATATTAAAAAATTTAATTTTTTTAATTATATAATAAATTTTATAAAAAAAAAATTTTAAATTTTTTTATAAAAATATTTTTTTTTATTAATACGTAAATTATTAAAACAAAATTACGGTATTTTTAAAATAATATCGTATTTTAAAATATTAATAATATTAAAAATAATTTATTTTAAATATTTTTATATTTAAATTTCGAATTTTTTAATTTTTTAAAAAATTCGACCGTTATCGTAAATAAATAAATTTTTATTTATTATTCGTAATTTATAAAATTATTATTTATATTTTTAAAGGATTTAATATTTTTTAATTATTTTAAAAAAAATAAAGTTTTTTTTTATTCCGGAATTAATTATAATATTAAATATTTTATTTTTATAATAAATAAAAATTTTAATTTAATTCCGAAATTTTTTTTTATTTCGTATAAAGTTTTATATATAAGGTTTTTTTAATACTTTATTTTCGAAAATTTTCGTAATTTTTTAATTAATAAGTTTTAAAAATTAAAAAATATTTTTATTTATATATTTTTTTAATTATATGTTTAATATAATAACTATTTATATATTTAAATTATTTTTTATTATTAAATTAATATTTAAAAATAATTATTTTTTTTAATTTTTTTTTAAATTTTATATTTTATAAATTATTAAATTAATAAAATAAATTTCCGAAGGAAATATTTTTATAATTAAATAATTATATTTATCGTATAATATTAATACGTAATATAAATATTTTTACGTTATAATTTTTTAATTTTATTTTAATTTAAAATATAAATAATAAAATTTAAAATAATTTGATTATTAAAAATTTTTTATATATTTATATTTATTATTTAATTTTATAAATATTTTTTTATTATATTTTAATTAAAAATTTTTTTAACGTATTAATAAATAAAATAATTATAATTATAATAAATAATAAAATATAAAAATTTATAATTATTTGCCGGTTTAGAATATATTATATATTTAAAAAAAATATAATATTTAAAGGATAATTATTTATAATTATTAAAATTTTTTTATAATTAATTATTTTATTCGTATATTTTATATTTTTATATATTAAAATAATAAATATATTTTAACGTAATAATTATTTTAAAATTCGTTCGTTTTAAATAATATTTATAAGTTTTAATTATAATATTTTTATAAATAATATAATTTTTATAATTTAAATTATTATTTTTAACCCTATTAATTATAATAATAATAAATTTTTAATCGGTAAAAGTAACGTTTATTTCTTTTTATTTTTTATTTTATTATTTATGTTTCGTTCGGTTATATGGATTTTTTTTTGGGCTGGAAAATTTTATCTTTTTGGGAATTTTTTTAGGAATTTTTTTTTTTTGGTAAAAAGTAATATTCGTTTTTGAAATAACCTTTTTTGTTATAATTAAAATATTTAATTTTAAATTTGTTTTTTTTGGATTTTGCTAAAGTAATATTAATTTTTTTTTAGAATTTATTTTTTATTTTTTTATTATTATTAAGTCGTTTATTATTATTTTATTTACCGGTATTTTTCCTTTTAAGGTATCGATTAAAAATGCGTCGGTTAAAAATAATAACTTTATTAATATATTTTTTAAAAAGTTTAATTTTAAGTATTTTAAATATTTTATTTTTAATTTATTTTTTTAGGCCGTTATAAAAAAAAAAATAACGTTTCTTTTAGTAATTTAGAAATAATAATTAATCGATTAAATTTAATTACGTATTTGGTAATTAACATAATTTATTTTAAGTTATATATTTTTTTAACCGTATATTATTATTTATCGGTATTTTTATATAAAATTCGTATTCGTTTTTTAAAATGTTCGTAATTATTAAAAATATAATTAATAACGTTTAAATAATTATCGAAAAAGTTTATTAAATAATTATTAAAAATGGGTTCGAATTAATTAAATATTTTTTTAATAAGTAATTAAAAAATAGTTATAACTTTTTAATAATTTTCCGTTAAAAAATTTTCGTATTATTTAAAATAAAATTTAATTTTAATTAAAAGTTTTTTTATATCCGTAAATTTATTATAAGGTTTAAAAATAATTAATTTATAATTTTTAATATCGGATATTTTATAATAAATAAAAAAAGGTATAATTTTTTTTCGTTTTCGGTTAAATAATAAAAAGGTAAATGTTTATAAATAAGGGATAAATATTTTAAAAAAAGGTATTAAAATTTTCGGCTAAAAAATAATTTTTAAAATTACGGAAGCTTTTTTTAATTATTAAACGAATTTAGCGTTTTTTTTTTGAAATTTTACGATTCTTTCGGCCATAAGGTTTAGTCGTTAATTAATCGTAAATTTTTTTTTTATTTCCGTAATAAGGATTTTTTTAATTTTTTTTTCGTAATTTAATTTTTTAGGTCGTATTTTGATAATTTTTTTTACCTTTTTTAAAATAAGGATTAGTTATTATTAAAAAGAAAAAGATTTTTTTAATTTTTAATTTTAATAATTTTTAATAATATATTATCGATTAATTAAAAAAGTTTTTTAATAAAAGGTAAATTATTTAATTTAGTTATTAATTTTTTATTAATTAATAATAAAAATTAAATATATTATTAATTTATTAAACGTTATTTTATAATATTATATTTATTAAGTTTAAAAAAGTTTATATTTAATTAAGTTTTAAATTATTCGTTAATTATTAATTAAGAAATTATTAAAATATAACGAATTTATTATATATTTATTTAAAAATATAAGTAATATCCGAAATAAAAGTTTTTAATTTATAAGTAATAATAATATAATAAATAAAATATTCGTTAAAAAAATTTACGGATTTTTTTTTAATTAAAAAATAATATAATTATTTTTAATTAAAAATTTAAATTAATAATTAAAAAACGAAAATTAAATAAGTATTATTTATAAAAAAAAACCGATTATTATATATCCATTTCGAAATTTAATAAGTATATTTAAAATTTATGTAATTTATATAATCTGGTAAATTATTTAGATTACTTAGATTATTTAGGTTTTGGCAGGAAAAATTAAGCTTTTCCTGTTCCGAAATTTAGCCGCCTAGAGCTTGCGCCAGGCTTCAAGGACAGGTTTCCCTAAGATAGGAACCCCTGTTCCTGTATTATAACAAAAACCTATCCGACGAAAGGTTATAACTACTTATATAATAATAATCCTAACCATAATTACGATATTTATTAACGTAAATTACGTTAATTTACCTAAATTAATAAATAAAAAAACCGTATAATATAACCTTTTTATATAATAACTAACTATTTGGAAACGTTTAACTTTACTTTCGATAAATTTAACCGAAAAAAAGCCATTTTTTATAACCTTAAAACCTAACCTTTTATAATTATAAAAAAAGGAAAAAATTAATACCATATTTAACTATAAAAGTAATAAAGAAACCTAGTTAACTAATTAATACGAAATTAATTAATACTAAAAGGCCGACATAATTCAGAATAAGTAAGTTAATACGATTAAAAAAATCCATTTTTTTATAACGCAAAACGAAAAAAAAGCGAAAACGATTAAACGCTTAAATACTAATTTTTATACCCCTTTATACGGAATTACGAAGCTAACAAATATTCCGTCGGTTAAGTTTAAAGCCGGAATGGCTATCGTATATAACGACCTTATAATTAGTAATAAAATATATCATCTAGTCGACAGCTATAACATCTTTCGAAATAAGGGCGTTATACTTATACCCGAAAAGTACAAAATACGTATTAATTTTATCGAAAAATAATAAGAACAATTAAAGCCGGTTAAGATATACCTATTAAACGTTAAAAATTGTCAAATTTTCGACAAAAAATACGATAAACTTTATATTAAAAAAATATTCTTTAAATATAAACCTACCCCCATAACGGTTCCGGTTTTCGTTATATAAAAAAAATTAAACGTTATATAACAAAAAAACCGCATAATAACTAATCTTAAACCGTTAAATAAAATAACGGTTTCCGACGTTTACTTATTACCGGACTAAAAAAATATTATAAACGATATAATTAACAAAACATAGTTTAATTCCTTTAACGTCTTTAGCTTTTTTTTTCAGCTACTAATACGTACGGAATACCGGAACCGTATAATAATTATTAATTCCCGAAAATTTAAAAAATTTAACGTTATATTAATAAAATTTCGCAACTTTCTTATTTTTGGCTCATAATTTATAAATAAATTATTTTTCGTACATAATTATTTTATACGCATATATATTAACGATATTATTATCTTTAATATAAATACTAAAAAATATTTAAAATATTTACGTATAATATTAAATATTTTTAATAAAATACGGATTTATATTAACGCAAAAATTTTTTTCTTCGGTTTCCCTTTAATCCGTCTATTAAGGTATAATATTAACGGAAACGGAATTTTTAAAACGGATAACCGTATTAACGCTTTTAAAAAGTTTACTTTCCTTAATACGTTTAATATATTAAAAACCTACTTAAATATGGTAACTTAATTACGTAAAAAAATTATATAATACGGCATTAAAATAATACCTTTCGAATAACGGAAAACGGAATTATTAATAAAATTTAAAAAATCGGGAACCTTACCTATTAAAGTATTAAAATAAATAAAATAAATACATACCTATAAAATTATATTTATATTTACGAACGAAAAAAAGATTATATAAAAATAGCTTTAAAATTATTTATATGCTTAATACGTTACTTATTATCATTAAAAAAATAAACGTTTATAAAAAAATATATAATATTATAATTTTTTAACTAACCGGCAAATGAAATAATTAAATCATCCCCGGCAAAAATATACCTAAAACCGAAATCAGGCTTATCCTTTTCATATCCAAATTAACCTTTAATATAAAAAAATACGGATCGATAAAAAAGAAATTGCCGCCTTAATATAAAAGTATAAAAAATTACGGAAATTTATTTAAACTAGCCGATTTCCGGTTAACGTTTTTATTAATTATACCTTTACCAAAAAAATCGTTACCTATATATCCTTAATTACTATAAACCTTAACAAAACTAACCCCTAGTTAATTAATATTATTAATTACTTATTATAGTTTTAACTAAAAATATACCATATTTTGGAAAAATTTAATGTAATATTAAATACGTTATTTCGTTTACTTATAATAATTTCGGATCAAAAAACGTTTAAACGGAATACATTTAACGAATTGGATAATATATAAAACGATATTAACGTATAATATTTCTTAGCAAAAAAAAAGAATATTATTATTTAAACTACCCCCGTTTTTAATAACGAATTTAAGGTACGTATTATTAAAAGATATATTATAAATAATTAATATAAACGTATATATAAAATATTACAGGATATAAAAGCCGGTAAATATAAAAAATAATAATATAAACCTTTCAAATTATAAAACGACCTTTCATATTATATGGGCCTTAATAGTTATAAAAGATTATATATTCCCCATATTTATATCAAAAACGTATTAAAATTAATTTACGATAAAAATATTATTTCGGTAAAAACCGTATAATAAAAATTTTCGTAACGTTTATTTCGTAAAAAAATATTTTAAGGTTTCGAAATATTTTAATTTTTACGTAAACTGCCGGAAAAACTAAATTAATTAGGCCAAACTTTTAAAGGAATTAATACCCTTATTAACAGTTAAGTTACCGTATTATATAATAACTATAAACTTTATTACGGATATACCGAAAATAATATTTATTAATACCGTCTAAACGCTAACCGGATATAATATTTTAAATAATTTATGTATTATTTCTTACAAAATTAATAAAAAATCGTTATTAATACCGGACAATATACGATATACCGCCAAAAATTAGGTTACGATAACGTTAAAAATATTATAATTTTACGATTAAGAATTTTTAACGACGATAATTAATAATAAAAACCTAAAATTTACTTTTACCTTATAAAATAAAATCTTTAACGACTTAAAAATCAAAATTCTTTTTTTTACCGTATATTATCTGTAAATTAATAAATTATCCGAAAAAAAGAACCAAACCGTCGAAATCGTTATATATTTCCATACAACCATAAACCTTAACGCCCCATAAACGGATATAATACTTACCTTATAATACTATTTAAATAACTTTTTAATAATTATAATAAAATAATCCCCAAATGAACTAATATTTAATTTTCAACCTAAATTAATATTAAATATATTAAACGAAAAAAATGGTAATTTTAAAAAACGTAATAAATATTGAAAAAAAATTACGTTAAAAAAACTACATAATTAACCAACCTAATTAATATACTTACGAAAAAAATTACGATAACAGTTATATCCTAATAAAATTTAATAAAAACGAAACCGTATATCTTAAACTATATCAAAAATACCATTTACCTAATTAACCTAAACGGAAATAATTTTTTACCCAAACTGGTCCGTTTAAAATTTCGAAACGGATAAAAAACCAAACTTACAAATTAAACTTTCTTACCGGATAAAAGATTTACTCTATTATCTTCGTAATATAATTATACAAACCAAAATAAGGAAAAAACGCTTTCGGACGAAAGGTCGTTAAACTTAACCCGGTAACTATAAATAACAACGAACAAAAGTAAAAAATCGATATTATTATAGGTTACCGGATTTATTAATATAAAAAAAACCCTTCGGTTAAATATCTTATTAAATAAACAGGCCATATAATTAAAAATAACAAATAACGCTCTAAAAAAAACTTACTTATAACAACTAACGAATTAATTAGCAAATATAAAATAAAATACCTAATTAATTAGCCGACAAAATACTAAAAAAAAGGTTTTAATCTGCCCTAACAACGCCAGGATATCAAATAACGGATACGCAATCGTATCTTTCATCTATATAAAAAAAGAAAATCTAATAAAAAATAATTAATTACATTTATTACCCCTTTTATATTTATTTTATTATATTTATTAAATATCCTTTTATATTCGTTATAAAATCTTTTAATATATCTTTTATATATTTATATATTTATATATTTAAATTTTATACTTTTTTTTAATTAAATTTACGTTATAATATTTATATAATTCTTAATTACTTATATCTTCCTTAGGAAATCTTACGTTATTAAAAAGGTATATATCGTTAACTTTAAAAATATCTACTTATATAAAAAAAATTTTTACCATCTTCCTTCCTTTATCTTTTACTACAAATTTTTAATAATCCGTAACCTTTTTCATTTTTTCGGTTTTTTTTAACAAAAAATCTACTTAGTTTACCCCTTAAAACAAATAATCCGATAAAAATTCCGTTATAGTAAACGATAAAACCGTTAACAAAGCCGTACCTAATTCCGAATATTTTAACGTTTAAAAAAATAAGCAAAATAATTACTTTAATAAACCCTTATTTATTACCTTTTTGATAAGCGACGATTTATTCGACAGTAACGCTAACGAAAAATAAACCATAAATAACCTTAAAAAAAAACGATAAACTTATTAAACTTATTAAATAAACCAGTTTTTTTAACAAACAAAATAATTAAATCGGAACCTAAAACAAAATCGTTACCAAAATAATAATTATTAAAAAAATCGTTACCCTTAACGAAAAAAATCGTCCGGAATAACGATATAAACGTTTATAATTTTTAAAATATTACCGATAACTTATTTAAAAACCTTAATAAAAACCTTATCGTTAAATAAGCCGACCGAATAACCTTTTTAAACGAAAATAATACTAAGCTTACCAAAAATATCAGCCGGTTTGCCCGAAAATCGGTATTTATATTTATTATTAACCACGGAAATAAAAAAACCGGCTATAATAACGCAAATAATACCATAAATAACGGTATAAATAACGAAAAAAACGAAAAAAAAATTCGAACGTTAAATAAGTTACCCTTATTAATAACCTTATTAAAAATAACCTTTAAAATAATTTTATTAACTTAATTATTTATCGCCTAACCTTATAAACCCGAAAGATAATCGTATTAAATAAAACGCTAACAATAATTAAATAACTAAAATAAGCCGGCAAAAAACGCCCCTCGTTAACCAAATTAAACTTTCCGTTTAAAAAAACGAAATACGAATTAACTTTTATTATTAAAAAGAAATTCGACGATAAAAATAACGATAACGACGAAATTAATAACCCGATTAAACTAAAAGTTCACTTTATCCGAACTTGTAAAAAATATAATTATAATACCAAATTAATAACTAAGGTAACCAAAAAAATTAAAAATTTTATTATTAAATATAATACGAAAGCTTTCGTAATATACCCGTACTTAAAATCCGTTAGGAATAACGTAAAACGCGTATATATACTTTAAAAACGCAAAAAAACGTACGATGGCAAAATATTAACTAAGGTTATTATCTTAATTACCAGATATTATAACCCGAAAGGTTACCTAAACAGTAATATCGGCGGTTACCTCGTAAAAATGGAATAATTTAACTTATATTAGGTTATTTTTATAACCAAAAAAAGTAACGTTTAAGTTAGTAATAAGGGCGTTTTTTATTCCGCCATATTTATATTACAAAAAAATATGCGTAAGGTTAAATAAAAACTGGACAAAAAAGGCGCCCCTAACGGTAATAACGTTACCCCTGTTAATATAGGCGCTAACCTTTAGGCTATCGAAAACCAAATTAATAATAAAATTAAAAAAATTATTAAAACGGTCGAAAATAAAGTTAATATAACCCTTAAAACCGCTAAAAAAGTACCGTTTAACGTAACTACTGACTTAATTAATATTTAGCAATGAATTAATATTATTAAAGGTATTCTTAAAAACGTTAAAAAATAAAAAAATAAGCTACCAATTAAATAATAAAAGTTTCCAAAAGAATCGTTAAAGTGTTTTACATAAAACTTAAATAATATATACTGGTATTTATAATTAAAAATTACAAAATTTACGTTTAAGTTTACATACATAAAATTCGAAAAATTTACGTTAAATCTTTTCTTTAATATAATTAATACAACTTAATTTAACGGCATTAGGGACATGGATTCGTACGTTATATAGTTACTTTTAGGCATAAAAAGGAAACCTATTAAGGATTATAATGGTCCGGACTTACCTAACAGATTTTTCGATTACATATACCTATAAGCTCCCAGTAATTTCTGATAATTTAAAAAATTAGATTTATACCTTTATATAATTATACGTATCCAATACATGGCTATTCGTAACACGTAAAGAACCTTAAATCAAACACCGTTATCTATTACATATCCCCTGGAATCCCTAACAAAAATCTTACATTTTTATTAACTGTTATAAAGTAATAAATAAACATTTAATTTAAAGGAAATAAAAAAGAAATATTTTTAACTAAAAGATATATAAAAAGGGAATATTATTAATAAGAAATTAACAAACCTAAGCAAATAACGAAAGAATAGATTAATTATTTAATAAAACAATAATAATTATAAATTAAAAAAATAATTTCGCAGAAAAGGATTTTAACTCTTTAATAAACTAGTCGTAAACATAATTAGCAGTGATTTTTTTACAAAAGAAAATCCTAGTTAAAATCCTTTTATAACTTATAAATTAAAAATAAACGTAATTATTTTTAAAAAGAGTTTAAATTTTTTTTACGTTATTTATAAAATGTTAAGGAAAATATATAACATATAATATCATTATATTATATTATAAGGGTTATTCTTAAGGTTTAAAGCAGCCAGCTGGCATAAGGTTTATCAGAGTCGAAGCTTATCGGCAACCACGTATTCTGCTTCAGAGTGAGGTTCTGCTTTAAAGTGAGGTTTTATGAGACTGAGGTATATAATCTATCTTAACCGTAAAAACTATTAATTAGTTATCGTGTTCGAAGATATTGGGTATAATATTTATCGAATGGATTATATGTGTAATAATTTTCTGTATATTTAGTTCGGCCTAGAAAATAAGGCTTGAACTTAGATCAACCTTGTATTATATTATATTATTAAAGGTTTAAATAATATTTATAATATTTATATTATTTTTTATAAAAATCTATATATAATATAATAACCAGTAAAAGAAAACAAAAGTATTTAAACGATATTATAACTTTAAGTTAAATAATAATTTAAATACTTATTATTTAATATATATTTAATTAAGATTAATTAATATTAAAATATTACGTAATTTATATAATTAAAACTTTTTTTAAAAAAAGCTTTTAAATAATAACATTTTATAATGTTATTTTTTATAAACTTATATAATAATTAAATTACTTAAATAAATGAAATTATAACCGATACCATATATATTTAAAAAAAGTAGCGTAATAAAACTTTTTTAATATCTTTATAACCGATTAGAGATATGCAAGGTTGATATAGGTTCAAACCTTATTTTCCACGCTGAGCCAAATACACAGAAAATCATTACACATATAATCTACACGATAGATACTATACCCAGATTAGAGATATATTAAGGAAGCAGTAACCCATTCTACCGGTAATATAAATATATTAATAATATCTGTTATAAGCTTATAAAGGCAGCGAACTTAAGTTTCTGTTTTTTTATTTTTATAGTTAATTAACGCGTATAGTAAAGTTTTTAAGAAAACAAAATATTTATAAGATAAGGAACTTATATTTATATTATAATTACGTTAATTATAAAGCAACTTATTGCGTTCACTTATTAATAAAAATGGCCGTAAAATAAACTTAATACTTTAAAAGGTTTCGATTTAAAAAAAACTAAACAGTAGAAAAAAGAAAAAAAAGGTTTTCTAAATATCATTATATTTACCAGCTGATGGTAATGTACGCGGATATTAAAATCGCGAAATAAAATATAAATGATATTTTATTTATTATTAACATTTATATTAATTAAATATTTTAATATTTTATCATCGTAAGAAAAGGAATTATAAATAGTTTAAGGTGACGATATATTATAGTAAAATATAATGATTAAAAAAGAATACAAGAAATAACATATATAAAGATTATTAGCGCTAGGTTAAAATAAAGAAAATCTACTTATAATATAATATATATTAAATTAATTTTTAATATAAAGAGTACTTTAAGAAAAACGTTATATCGTTTTTGTTTAAGAGTAATAATTTAATAATATAGTATATAAATTGTATAAACATTTATAAAAAAAGAAATTAAAAGGTTTTAAACCCGTATAAAAATATTTTAAAAGATGAGAATAGTTTATATAATCGTATTTATAACGAAGTTACCATAAATAAAAAAGCGAATGTGCTTCTATTAATTGTTACGACCTGAGGGCTTGGCCTAAAGACAAACAGTCGGGGAGTCTGAGATTTGTTTCCGACGTAGGTCCCAGGTTATATGACTGGCTTAAAGGTTTTAAAGGCCTTAACGCTTTAAACCTTTTAAGCCTACGATAGGTTTAAAGGTTTTAATGAACTTAAGGGTTTAAGCTGTTTAAGTACCTTAAGCTAAAAGTAATATATATACGTTTATTATTTTCTTCTAATTTAGATAATACCAACTTATACCTAATATTAGGAACGCTAAAGGTATCAAAACTAACCGATAACGACGACAGACAAAAAATGGGCCATAATAATAAACTGGTCGGAAAAAGCCGAAATCTTTAAAAAACAAATTACTAATTTAACGAATTAAATAAAATGATATAAAAAGAAAACTTTCGAATTAAAAGTCCAGTTACGCCGATAAAAAGAGTAATTAAAATAATTATAAACATAGCCCTTAAAAGAAAACTTTACCTATAAAAAAGCTATAAGCTGGCAAAAATAAAGGGAGTTAATATATATCCCTTAAAAAGCTTTATATATAATAATAAAAAAGATAAAAATTCCATTTATTATAATTAGAATACGAATTAGGAAAAGATGGTATACCGTTATGGTAAATTACGGAACCGATCCGAATTATATTAAACCGGAGGTAATTAATAAGTTACGTTTAGTATAAAAAAATAAAAATAAGTTTTACGAAGTTAAAAATATAAAAGGTACTAAATTTACTTATAATAACGGATAAGTTAATTACGAAATTAATTATTAATTTCGATATTATTTTAATATAAAATTACGACATAATCCTTGGCAAAAAATGGTTATATTAATATAACCCCTTAATTAACTAAAAACTGGCCAAATAAAATTTATTTTACTTTTTATCGATAAAAAAGATTTTAAAAAAAAGAAATCTTATTATTTAACCAACGACGATAACGGCAAGTATAAGTATAAGGATACGACAGAAACTTTATTACCTAAAGAAATACGATATATATAAAAGAAAAGGGCAAGATAAATATATACGACGCGTTATTACTATAATTAAAGTACGGTTATATGAAATGAACGATAATTTATAATATTAGCCCCAAAAGCCTGAAGGAATAATTAAAGTATTAATATAATATTATAAATATAAGTAACTTTTTAAGGAATAAATCGAAATAAAATTACCAGAATATAATAAATGGGATTATAGGATAATTCTGAAGGATACTAAAACAATTACCTTTTATTTTATATATAACTTAGATTAATAAAAATTATACGCGTTACGAAAATATTTTAAAAATAAGTTTCGGAAAGGATATATTAAATATTTTAAATTATTAACGAAATACTTTATATTTTTCATATTAAAAAATAGAAAATTATAATTAATAATCGATTATAAATAACTAAACGATATTACGGTTAGAAATCGCATATTTTTCTCCTTAATTACTAAAATAAAAAATTACTTTTACGGAACCAGATCATTTATTATTTTAAATTTACGAAACGGATATTTTTTAATTTAGATTCAATTAAGAAACGAAAGAAAAATAGCTTTTAAGACCAAATACAAATTATACGAATATCTGGTAATATTATTTAGGCTTATTAACGTACCCGTAATGTTCTAAAAAATAATTAATTACGTATTACGTAAATATTTTAATATTTTTATTATCTGTTATCTCGATAATATTCTTATTTACTTAAATTTAGAGGAAAAATACGAAAAATACGTTTATAAAGTTTTTTAAGTTTTATAAGACGTTAACTTTTTAATTAACGCCGAAAAAAACAAGTTCTATAAGTAAAGAATACCGTATTTAAAATACGTTATTATTCCGGAATATATTAAAATAAATCCTAAAAAATAACAATAGTTTAAAAATGGAAAATATTTATTATAATTACCGAAATTTAAGCTTTCTTTAAAATCGCTAATTATTACCAGAAATTTATTTATAACTTTAACAAACTTATAATATTTTTATTTAACAATTAAAAAAAACCCCAAATTCTAATAAATAACCGAAACAAAAAAAGTTTTTTTAAAGGATCAAAAATACGATAATTAACGAGCTAATATTAATTATATACGACTTAAGTTATTCCGTAAAGTTAAAAACTGATATTTCGGATTATATATTAGGTATAATAATCGGATATAAAAATAATTAAAATAATTTATATCTTATTATATTTTATTCCTAGAAACTAAGAAAAACTAAATGAAATTATATTATCCTAAATAGAAAGTTCCTAATTATTATTAATATTTTTAAGGAATTTAAATATTATTTTAAAGGGAATTTATATTAAGTTAAAATATATATAAATTACAAAAACCTTATCCGGTTTATTACTACCCGAAAATTAACAAAACGATAATTCCGTTACGCAGAATACATTTCGGAGTTTAATTTTATTATTATTCATAAAAAAAGATTAAAAATTAACAAAATAAACACTTTTAATAAACGACCAGATTTAAAAAAAAAATTTAAAATCCCATACTAAATATTCAACTTAAGAAAAAAAAATACATAAAATTACGATAAATTATAACAATCATAAAAATAATACCTAATTTATACTAAAAAATCTAATAATATAATAATCAGCTACTAAAAAAAAAACCGACAAAACCCAAATGCCAAAAAAATACCAAAAAAATTAATACGCAAAATATACGAACACTAATTATACGGATACCTTAAAGTCCACAAAACCCTAAAACGGTTATAACGTACGTATTATTTCCCCAAAATAAAGTTTATAATAAAAAGTTTTTATAAAAGTTTAATTTATATAACAAAATTAAAACACGATATTATAAATTATACGGAAAATTACAATTATTATTAATTATAAAATAACTATAAAATTTAATTATTTTCGATTTTATTACTAAATTATCATTATTAAAAAACTTAATAACAGATATATATATATTATAATAGCATTTTTATAATCGTAAATCGATTTATAAATTTTTTTTTTTTTTACCATTTAATAAAAATATAAACGCAAAATAATTAATATACGTTTTTTTTCAATACTTTATTAATATATATAAACTTTTAATAAAAATTATATCGGATAAAAATACCATATTAATTTCAAAATTTACTAAAACCTTATAATATAATTAAACCTAAATAATAAATTTTTAAACGCTTTTAAATTATAAACGGATAATTAAATAAAAAAAGCTAATTAAATATTTAAAACCTATTTACGATATTACGTTAACTATAAATAAAATAATGAAGTTAAAAATTTAGTAATAACCTAATTAACCTATAAGATAAATTATTACGAAAATATTAAAATAATACTAATTAATACTAATTTTAATTTTCTATTAAAAATTTATTAAAAATTTATTAAAATTTATAAAAAAAATTAATTAATATTACAATAATTTTTATTTTAAAATAATTTAAATAATTATATACAAAAATAAAAACAAAGCTTAAATTCGTACGTAGTTAAATATAAAAATATTATAACTAAAAGAAGTTAAAAAAGTTAACTTTTTTAAAAAAAAAGATTTATTTACCTAATTACCAAAAATATCCATATTAAACGATTTAAAAAAAACTTAATTTTGAATATATCGGATTATATAAAGTCGTAAAAATAATTTCGAAAAATAATTATTAATTAAAATTACAGCTTAAAGGTAAATTTTATCCCGTTTTTTACGTTTCCTTATTAAAATTAACAATAAACATAATTTAAATCTATACGGAACCAAAGAAAAGTAATAAAAAACGTACTGATATAGAAAATTAAAAAGATTTTCGAAAGTAGAAAAAAGGATAAAAAAAAGCAATACTTAATTAAATAAAAGAATTACTTAAAATTTATAAAACATTTTACGAAAATTTAACGCTTATTAAAAAGTTTTTACTAATAATACCGGAAACGTTAAAGCTAAAAACGTCCCAATTTAGAATCTAATTAATAAAAAAACGGCTTATACAGAAACGGCTAATTCGGTTTTTAACTATTATGACGTTTTTTTTTAGCCATTCGAACTTTTTTATCGCTTCCGTACCCTAAATATTACGACCTATTATTTTAATTCCGCGACAACGAAAAAGCTTACGTTACTTTTAAAAACGGTTTAGCTTATTAATAACAAAACGAAAAAATTTTCGCGCTTATTTCTTTTCGCACTTTAACCGTTTTTTTCCGTCCAAAAATTATTAATACTTGAAAATAAAAAATTTAAATAAATTACAAAAATATGTTCAGCTGTCTTGATGAAGGTAACTCGAGAAGGTGGTCTGGTGCCAAGTACTCTTCACCTGGTTTATCGTACTGACATCTCCCTCTTAGCTGTGGGAATGATCAAGGTTGGAGTTCCTAGCCCCTTTCCTGGCTGACATCTGACACTCCTAGCCGTAAGACTGGCGAGGGCTCGCACAGCCTTTTATGCGCACTTAAGGTTCACCCTTAAGGTTTATCCTTAAGGTTTATTCTTAAGGTTTATTCTTAAGGTTTATTCTTTAAGGTTTATCCTTAAGATTTATTCTTAAGGTTTATTTTTAAGGTTTATCCTTAAGGTTTACTGTCTGGCATAAGGTTCATCAGAGTCGAAGCTTATCGGCAACCACGCATCAGTCTGCTTCAGAGTGAGGTTCTGCTTCAGAGTGAGGTTCTATGGGACTGAGGTATACAATCTATCTTAACCGTAAAGACCATTAATTAGTTATCGTATTCGAAGATACTGGGTATAGTATTTATCGTATGGATTATATGTGTATTAATTTTCTGTATATTTGGCTCAGCCTGGAAAATAAGGCTTGAACCTATATCAACCTTGCAAATTACAAAAATTACCATATTTAACAGAACGAAAATATTTCCCAAAGTTAAAATAAGCCTTATAAACCTTCCGTTTAAATCTATAACGAAAATACAAAATATAAAAAAATATAACAAAATTAAAAATTTTAATCCGTTCCGATTAAATTAAAACGTTATTACGTTAAATTTCTTTTTTTTTAGTACGGTTAAATATAATAACTAAAATAATTCAAAAATAATACAAGGTTGATATAGGTTCAAGCCTTATTTTCCAGGCTGAGCCAAATACACAGAAAATTATTACACATATAATCCATACGATAAATACTATACCCAGTATCTTCGAATACGATAACTGATTAATGGTTTTCACGGTTAAGATAGATTGTATACCTTAGTCCCATAGAACCTCACTCTAAAGCAGAATGCGTGGTTGCCGATAAGCTTCGACACTGATGAACCTTATGCCAGCTGGCTCCACGGTTCCGCATGGTCGCAGTAAATCCAAAAATAAAAATAAAAATAAATTATTTACCAAATAAACACGATAAATAAATTAATCTTTAAGGTCAAAAACTTTAAAAGAAAAAGATCATATTACGATCTAAAAGCTTAACATAAAAATAAACGGTCGGAAAATTTAAAATTTATCTTCGATATAAGTTCTAAATTACGTAACTGGTTTAAAATTCTTAAAGTTTTAATATTTTAAGCCACTTAAACTTACGATAAGCTTAAAAGTTATAATAAACTTAAAAATTTAAACTATTTAAATACCTTAAATTAAAAAATTATATATATACGCTTATTATTTTTTTATAGTTTAAATAATACCAACTTATAATATAACTTAGTTACTTAAATTACCTTTAATATTTATTATTACCAGACGTAACTATACTTTTAATCCATTATTAGATTCCTATAATACTACTGCTAATATAAAGCGTATAATTAGGGTTTAATAGTTGGTTAAGCTAGTTAGCCGTTATATTAATCACTTAAATATTTTCAGCTATATTAACCGATATAAATATAACGCTAATATTAAAAAAACTCTAAGTAAACGAAAATTTTCCGTTTTTATTAAAAAGGTTTCAAAATATTTTTAATAAAAAGTTTAAAAATGCCTTATTATTTTACCGTTATAAAATCGATTATAAAATACTATTATATTATAACGAAATGAGATAAAAGATACCGCTATCGTAAAAGCATTTATATTATTTATTCCGAAATAATTTATAAATATTTTTAAAAAAAAATAAACTAAATCTTTAAATAAAGCATAAGTTTAACTAAATACCTTATTAATAATAGTTCCGGTATGATCTATAGCGAAATAAAAATAATATTTAGGTTTTTACTACGATTAGAAAATATTAACCAGGGTAATTAAGAAACCGGTTATTTTGTATTATTAATTTCGGAAGTTTTGAACACGTTCCTTAAACTAAAATAATTTACCATAACATAAGACTTATTGTTAGAGATTACGGTAGGTCTGAAATAGATGGCGGAGAAATGGCAATAATAACAGTGTTTGACTTAAGGTTCTTCGCGTGTTACGAGTAGCCATGCATTGGATACGTATAACTCTGTAAAAGTATAAGGCTGATTCTCCTATGCTATCAGAAACCACTGGGAGCTTGCAGATATATGTAGTTGAGAATCTCGTCAGGTAAGCCTAGACCACTGCAATCCTTAACTTTTATTAAAGTTTTATAAAAATAAGTTTAAAAAAAAATAATGAGTAATTATTTTCTATATTTAATTCACGTTATTTATATAATTAGTAGTATTATGCGGATTATATAATATTATTACGACGTTTAAATATTGCGTTAACAGATTTTCTTTTTGAACTAGTAACGGTCTTTATTTAATATATACAAAGAACGTTATATTTTTCTTTTTAAATTTAAAAGGAATTACGTATAAAAATAAAGAGGATTTGAAGCCGTTTTCAAGTAAAGTTTTAATATTAATATTGTTAAGCACGAATTAATGATTAAATTGGTAAAATATTTAAAATATATTATAAGAGTAATATAAAATATATAAATAGCTATTAAATAATCATGTACGATTTAAAAATAAATGGTTTGTAAGATGTTTAAAAATTAAGAAACTTTTTAAGGCTGGTAAATGTTCACCGTCATTTTATAATTCGTTATGTAAAACTTACGGCTTTTTTAATTATCTTAACCTGAAAAAAATTCCATTTTATTAAAAATAAAAAACGTTCGAATAAATACAACCCGTATTTATATAAAAAGAGGTTTCCGTATAAATAAATCTTAAGAAACGTATAGTAATAGAAACGGACCATTTAAGGTACATATATAAAACATATTAATTTTAAGTTAATATAAAAGAAATATAACGTTGAATTATTTATTATTTAAAAAAGTTAAACGATGTAACGTTTTTTATAAATAGATAATAAAAGACTGTTAATAGTAATTAACGATTGAAAAAATTAAAACCTAACATTATATAATATAATATGGTTTTTTAAACTAAATATTAGTTAAAAAACTTAAAAAGGTTTAACTATTAAAAACGTAATAAATTAAGTAAAATAACTTTAAAAAGTTAAATAGTTTAGTTTTCATTTAAAGTCTAATACTAAACGTTTAAATTTTCTAGCTGATACACTTTTAGGTAAGAAAAAGAGATATTTAAAAGAAATACGGATGATATAAGAACTGGTCAAAAGTATGAACTCTTAAACGAAAAAGTTATTTCCTTTATTATTTCCAAACCGTAAAAGTAATATATATGGACCCTTATTAATGAATAATATAAATATATAAGATAAGATTTTCTAAGAAATCGTAAATTTTTAATATTATGAAAATATTTATAAGGTTCAAATCGTAACGTTAATATATACTAAAATTTAAGTTGGTATTAACGAAAATATTATTAAAAAATTATAATTCTTCTACCTAGTTAAAGCTAATAGTACTTATGACGGAATATTTATTAAATGCTAAAACCTTTGCTTATTTATATAACCGTGTATAGATCTTAAATTAAAAAAGTTTAAAACGGTTATAATTTATCATAACTACTAATTTTATATAATAAAATACCAAGGTTAAAGAAATACGGTTACGATATTCGCGAAAATCATTTTTAACCGGGAATAAATTATAAAATCAAGTAAATCTTTAAAATTACGATGTATACGTTGTTATAGTACAGGAACAGGGATTTCTGTCCTCAGAGAACCAGCCCTAGGGGCCTGGTACGAGCCCTGTACGGGTAATCTTCGGATAAGAGAAAGCTTGGCTTCCCTGCCAAGGTCTAGGTGATCTAGGTAATCTAGGTAATCTGGGACCAAATTACCTAGATCATACAGATCCACGATATACTTACTTAATGAAAATAGATATATAACGAACGATTCCCTATGTAAATAATACCTATTTAGTTTTCGTTCCTTAGCTATTAATCTAAGCCTTTAATTAAACGTATCGTTTTTTAATTAAGAGAAAAGTTAGCAGATCTTTCTTAACGAATAAACTTTCGAATTATTTATTATGCTATTATTATCTGCTAATTAAGACCCCATTTCGGATACTGCTTATATCTCTAGGTAGATGTATAACAGGTTCGTTACATACGTTTATAAATAATAAAAAGAAAGAAAAGAATTTAAAACCATTACCGGTTGCGGAATAGTTTTATAAAGAATGTTTAATAAATTTTAAAATCGATTTATTTACCAGTTTTATATATAATTTACATTATATAATAAATATATTAAACCCGTTCTTTACGTTTATTATTTTAAGCCTGATATTTGTAATAATCTTAAAAATTTACGTAGAAAAATTTATAATAATAAATAAATAATTTAAGGTTTCTTTTAAAATTATATTAAATAACAAATAAAATAGTTTAATCAAGAAGTTCGAAAAAAGATTATTTGAATTAATTAAAATAAAATAATATTTATTTCCCGTAGTTTAGCCGGAAACTGGTAGCGTTATCGAAAGGGTTAATTATAAGATATTAGCTTATTTATAAACCTTTATAACACATATAAAATTAAAATAAAATAAATTTCTTTAAGATATAATGTTTACGATTTATAAGTATTTTAAATAAAGTTAAGTCCCTTTTTTTACTTTACGAATATTACGGTAGTCCGATTCCATATAACGAACTTGTTGTATATCTGCCTGGAGATATAAGTAATCCGAAATGGGGTTTAAATTCGCAGATAATAAGTATATAATAAATGATTCAGGGGTCTATTTGTTAAAAAATTTACGGACTTGTATTTTATAAAGAAAAAATACCTTTAATTAAAAACTTAAATTAATAGCTAAAAAGCGAAATTTAATAGATGTTATTTATATAGGAAATCGTTCGTTATATTTCCTCCTTGTTTTTATTAGTTTCTAGAGGTTTCCGGATGTTTTTAAAAACTAACAGAGACCGTCTTCTTTGGTCTCTGGAGACCGATAGAGGTACTCGTAACACCGAGGTTTAGCCGGGGGAGTGGAGGCCTCAACCGTCTCAACTTGCCTGGCTCCTCCTCTGGGTTTAGTAGAATTCCCACGGATGTAACATTATATAAATAGAAATTAATTCGATGCTTAATAATAATATATATATATATATATATATAAATAAAAAGTTTGATAAAAACTTTAAAAATATTTATATCAGTTATTATAAAACGAATAAATATAAAAACAGTTATAAATAAACGCCGTATTTTACTTATTAAATAAAAAGTTAATAATAAAATAAAGTAAATTTAAACTATGGTTATTATATAATTAATAAGAAAATTAGAATATTGTTAATTAATGTAAGATTGATACAAGTTCAAACCTTAATTTCCAAGCTGAGCCAAATATACAGGAAGTTATTACCTTTAACATTTTAATAATATATTAGGGGTTTAAAATAATAAATTTAAACATATTTAAGTTAAAACTTTAAAATAAAAAAATATATAAAACTTCTTTTACCTAAGTTTATTAAAATGCACGAGCTTAAACCTTTTATTTTCGTAAATTAACGTAAATATATCTTTTTTTTTCGATAATAACGAAAGTGAAAAAGAAGTTAAAAAATAATAAAACTGTAACGAATCTGTCATACATCCGCCTGGAAGTATGAACAGTATCCGAAATAGGGGTCTTAATTTGCAGGTAACAATAATATAATAAATAGGGCGTTCATTAAAAAGATCTGCAGACTTTTCCCTTAATCGGAAAACGATACCTTTATTTAAAAACTTAGATTGATAACTAAAAAACGAAATTAAAAAGAATGCTATAATAAAAAAACCCGATTATTATATATTTATCTAGAAAAAAGCGAATATATCTGGGATTTATATAATTTATATAATCTGGCAGATTACTTAAATTACTTAAATCTTAACAGGAAAAGTTAAGCTTTTCTTTTACTGAAGTTTTAGCCGCCTGAAGTTTATGCCAGGTTTTAAAGACAGATTTTTCTAAAGATAGAAACTTTTATTTTTATACTGTAATATTATTTTCTTTTTCTAAAAATCTTTATCCTAAAGATAAAAACCGTAAATATCCATTTTATTTTAATAAAGGGGTTTTTTAAGTTCCTTTCGGTTAACTTTATTATCACAGGTCGCGCTTAAAAAAACCGCGTTTGTATTAATACGAATTTCGTATTAATCGCGCAAAAAAATATCATAAAGTTTAGTTCGAAAATTATCCTTTCTTCGAATTATATTTATTTTAAAAAAAACAGAATGTTTTTACGCAATAAGTATTTTAAGTTATAGCTGCTATATTCGTTATTAATGCTTAACGTACGACGTATTAAAAATAAACTTCCTGGCGAAAATTAGGAAAAAAAAATATAACCGTTTACAAACAAAATAACGTAAGGTAGAAAATGTTTTAACCTTTTTTTTTTAATCGTTTAAAACGATTAGGTTTTTAACAAAATATTCAAAAAAAAATCTGTTACCATTTTAAGGAAAGGATATAAACGGGATTAATAAAAAAAAGTAGGAAAGGGTAGAAAAAAAATAACGCCGCATAAAAACAAAACAAGCGTAACTTATTTTTAAAATAAACGTTATAATAAAGGCGTTTATTTTTTTCCACTGGAACACCATAGGCCTGGACCTAAATAAAGGGCCGTTATCGCCTGCAACCTTGGCCGCGTTAAAAATGGTCGTCTAAGGTTCTGCCGGTAGAACTTTTTAACTAGGTTTATTGTATTCGTTAGATGCTTAAGTAGTTCCTATATATTATTTTTAGGTAAGTAATTTATTTGTTTAACTAGGTATTAAATCTTATTTCTGATTATTTTAAAATCTAATATTTTTTCGACTTCGTATTTATTATCGTCTTTCTCGATTTTAAAATTCTTTTTAAGCGGGGCGTTTTTGGGACCAATTTAAAAAGGAAATATAGAATATAGGGTATATTTTTATATTTTCGGGTAATAATAATTTATAATTAGTTTTCGAAATAAAATTTTTAATTTTAAACGGGTTAAGTTTTTTGAAATTAATTTTGTCGTTAGGTTTTTTTCGTCTTTAATCTGGGAAAAACTTAATATCGCATTTTGTTTTTAACGTAATAAATAGATTTTATTTCCTTTCGGTAAAATTAATTCTTTAATCTTTTTCTTATTATAACATTGGGCCACCTTTTATTACAAAAAATTATAACTTTATCTGGAGTCGGACTTGTATTATTTTAATTTTTATTACTATTATTTTTACTTATAAAACTATCATAATTATAACCGGTACCTTACGTATTAATTACTTAAATCGTTAGGTTATTACGTTATATTTATATATACTTATGTTTTCGTTAACCGACGTATTATAAGTTATTTACATAAATAATAGAAATTTAACCTAATTATTTTATTAATAATTAACGTAACTTCGAAAATATTATTTTAAGGTTTAATTTAATCGTTCCGTTTAATTATTTATTTAGGGGTAATAAGTTATTAAAAACTTAAGTTTAATTATATTTTACTTTAAAAAGCTAATTTTAAATTTAGATATAAAAAATTTATTTCGATTAAAAATAATTTTTTCTGATAGTTTATATTTATTAAAATAATATCGAATTAAAATGTAAAATAGCTAGTTTATTATAACGGTTCCTTTAAAAAGTAAAAAGTATTTATATTTAATAAGTTTGTTAATAAATACCTATATTATATCGTATTTAACTTTAATAATTGGGTTTTTCGATAAAAGAAACTAATAATAAAATCTTAAATTATAATGTTTTATATTTTATCAGGTATATTTATAAGTTATAATAAGTTATAAGGCTTATAACAAATTATTTTAACCTTATTATAAATATTATTATCTTTAATTACTTACTTAATCATTAAACGGAAGTTTAAAAAATTATATTTTTTTTAAAGTCGTTTAATAATCTTAAATATTCCTTAATATTTATATAAAAGGTTTTTATAAAATCTTTAAATAAATTCCTTTTGTTATTAATAAAGGATATAAATCCTTTCGTTAAATAATAACTGGTTTTTATTATTCTCTTTAAATTATTTAACTTTTTTTAATTTCTTTACGTTATAAAAACTTTTAAATTAAGTTAATTCATTTAAAGTAAGCTATTTTAAGGTTATATATAACTGTATTATCCTATCGTTCTTATAATATACTATTTATATATAACGTTTAAAATCTTTTGAATCGTAATTTCCTTTTCGATTTAAAATATTTGCTTAAATATTTTCCTTAATTTTAATATAGTAAATTTTATAACGTTTATTTAACTTTTAAGTTATTATAAATTAAATAAGATTTTTATAATTTTAATAAATATCGAATAATTCTTTGGTTCTATTAAAAAAATTTCCCATTCCTTAAGTATTAAAATAATCGTTAATAACTCCTTATCGTAAATAGGATATTTAAACTTTACATCTTTAAAAATTTTTAAAGGAATAAGTTATTAAGTATTATTTTCTGTTATTTTTTAGTTACTTTAAAATTATTTTAACCGCGTAATTTAAAATGTTTATTTTAAATCGTTTTTTTAATTATAATTTAGTAACTTAATTACCGGAACGTTAATAGTTTTATCCCAATTTTTTTAAAAACCCTTTTTTTTTCTTTTAAATAATTCGAATTTTTTTCTGATATACTTTTTAATAATAAGTTTAATTAAGGCACTAGCAAATTCTTTATAATCTTTAACTAAAGGTCGTACGTAGCCGGTAAATCCTAAAAATTAACGAATATTAATAATAATAATTTTTTCTGAGATTAATTAATTTTAATAACTTTTAATTTAAAATTTTAGATTTAAATTTGTTTAAAGGTAATAACAAAGCTTAAAAAGTTTAGCTTTTGGATATATTAAACGTTCTTCTTTTAACATTTACTAGTAAGTTAACTTTTTTGAAAATTTTTAATACCTGGATAACGTATTTTTTTAATTCTTTTAAAGTTTTTGAATAAATAAAGATATCGTTTAAATAAACGAATATAAATCGGTTTAAGAATTTCCGTAAAATAAAAATAAGTATATATTAAAAGTTAGTTAAAGTATTAATTAGCTTTTGTAGTATAATTTTATATTCGTAATATTTATAAATAATCTTAAAACTGGTTTTTTATTTTTTACCTTTAATTATATAAATTAAGCAATAGCCGTTTAATAAGTTTAAGGTTATAAATTATTTAAATTTATTAATATTTCTTTATAATGTCTTTTAATTTTAAAGGTATCCGTTTTTTATAATAATATTAATTAGTTATTAATAATCGTAAATTTGTCGGTATATTAAATCTTTATTTTTATCGCTTTTAAATTTTTTTTGGTACTATTATAATTAAATATCCTATCGGTAACTTGGATTTTTAAATATAACCTTCTTCGAAGTTTCGTTAAAAACCTTTTCAAAAAGCTTTCATTTTTTTTAAGGTTATATGGTAAATTTAATAAAGTTTTAAATAATATTCTTTTTTATTAAAATTTTTATAATCCTATTAGTTATAATTAGGTAATCTTTTACGGGTTCGTTTTTTAAATAATCTTTTTAATCGTCGATATTTAGAAAATATTATTAATATTAGGTTAAAAATCCTAGTTTTCTTTAATTATATAATAGATTTTATAAAAAAATTTAAAAGTATTTTATAAAGACGTTTAATTCCTTTAATTAATCCGTAAATTATTAAAACGAAATTACGGTATTTTTAAAATAATATTATATCTTAAGATATCGGCGATATCGAAAATAACCCGTTTTAGATATTCTTATATTTAAATTACAAAATTTTCCGTTTTTTTAAGAATTCGTTTATTATCGTAAATAAATAAGCTTCTATTAATTATCCGAAATTTAATATCTTTCGGTTACCCTTAAAAAATAAAGTTTTCTTTTATTCTGGAATTAATTATAACGTTAAATATTTTATTTTTAAAATAAATAAGAAATTTTAATTTAATTCCGTAAAAATTTTTTTTTATACTTTATATAAGGTTTTATATATAAGGGCTTTTCGGTTCCTTATTTTTGAAAGCTTTTATAGTTTTTTAACTGATATATTTTAAGGGCTAAAAGGTGTTTTTATTTGCGTACCTTTTTAACTATATGCTTGGTATAATAATTATTTATATATTTAAACCATTTTTTGTTAATAAATTGGTATTTAAAAACGATAAATGTTTTAAATTTTCCTTAAATTTTATTTTTTGCAAATTAAGAGGTTAAAAGGGTAAGTTTTCGAAACGAGTATTTTTATAGCTAAAAGTTCGTATTTATTATATAACATTAATAAATAATATAAATATTATTACGTTATAACTTTCCGGCTTTATTTAAATTTAGGGTATAGATAATGAAACTTAGAGTAATCTGGTTATTAAGGAGTTTTTATATATTTGCATTTATCGTTATATTCTGGCTAAAAATCGTTGTTTTTTTTAGTACGTAAATGGATAAAGTAGTTATAATTATGGTAAGTAATAAAATGTAAAAGCTTGTAATTATTTGCTAAAGGTTTCGGGTATACCGTATATTTTAGGAAATATAATATTTTAAAGATAACTGTTTATAATTACTAAAATCTTTTCATAATTAACCGTCTTAATCGTATATTTTACATTCCTATATATTAAAGTAAAAAGTCTATTTTAATATAATGGTTATTCTAGAAGTTATTTGTCCGGGATAATATTTATAAATTTTAACCGTAATATTCTTTTAAATAATATACTTTTTATATTTTAGGTCGTTACTTTTAGCCCTACTAGTTGTAGTAATAATAAATTCCTAATCGGCGGAAATAAAGCTTATTTCTTTTTTATCTCTTTTTTTGTTATTTAATTTTCGTTCAGCCGCGCGGATTTTCTTTCTCGGCTGGGGAATCCTTTTTTTTAAGTGTTTCTTTTTTTCTTTTAGCAAAAAGCGATATTCGTTTTTAAAATGGCCCTTTTTGCCGGAATTAAAATATTTAATTTAGGTTTTATTTTTTTAGATTTCTTTAAAGTAACGTTAATTTCCTTTTAGAATTTCTCCTTCTTTTATTATTATTAAAACGTTTGTTGTTATTTTGTTTGCCGGGATTTTTTAAGGTATCGATTAAAAGTGCGTCGGTCGGTAATAATAACCTTATCAGTATAATTTTCGAAAGGTTTAATTTTAAATATCTTAAATATTCTCTCTTTAACTTAAAAGTTTGAACCGTTATAAAAGGAGAAAAATAATATATCTTATGGTAGCTTAAAGATAGTTATTAAACGGTTAAACTTAATCGTATATTTAGCTGCCGACGTAATTTATTTAAGGTCGTATATTTATTTAATTACGTACTATTATTTGTTTATATTTCTGAATAAAGCTTATATTCGTTTTTTAAAGTATTTGTAACCATTGAAAATATAATTACTAGTATTTAAATAATTATCGGGATAATTTATTAGGTAATCTTTAAGGATGGGTCCGTATTAATTAAGTACCTTTTTAGCAAGTAATTACGAAATCGCCATTATTTTCTAGTAATTTTCCGTTAGGGAATTTTCGTATTATTTAATGTAAAGTTTGGCTTTAACCAAAAGAATTTTACGTCCGTAAATTTATTAAAGGGGTTTGGGGGAATTAATTTATAACTTTAATATTAAGTATTTTATGGTAAGCAAGAAAACGTATAATTTTTTTTCGGTCGTGATTAAATAAGGGGAAAATTGGGATTTTTAAACGGGAAATAATTCTTAAAAGGGATATAAAAGTTTTTTTTATTTACCAGGTAAATTTGGCATTTTCTTCTTTGAAATTTATAACATTTTTAGCTATAAAGTTTAATCGTTCGTTGGTTATAAGTTTTTTTCCTTTCCTTTTTTTATTTTTACGCCGTATTTTTCCTTAACTTCCTTTTTTTAATCTGATTTCTTAGGCTGGACCTTAATGGATTTTTTGGGGGTAGGGATAGATTGCTGTTTAAAAAAAAACTTAATAAGAGGTAAATTATATAATCTGGTTATTAATCCTTTATTAACTAGTACCGAATATTAACTATGTTCTTTATTTATTAAACGTCGTTTTATAATATCGTTTTTATTAAATTTAAGAAACTTTATACCTAATTAGGCCTTAAACTATTCGTAAGTTATTAAATAAGAAATTATTAAAATATAACAAACCTATTATATATTTACCTGGAAGTATATATAGTATTTAAAATAAGGGTTTTGATTTACAGATAATAATAATATAATAAATTAGGTATTCGTTAAACAAATTTACGGACATTTTCCTTAATCGAAAAACGATGCCTTTAATTAAAAACTTAAATTAATAGCTAAAAAGCGAAATTAAAAAGAATGTTAATTATAAAAGAAACCGATTATTATATATCCATTTCGGAAAAAACGAATATACCTGGGATTTATGTAATTTATATGATCTGGCAGATTACCTAGATCATCTAAATCTTGGCGGGAAAAGCCAAGCTTTTCCTTTACTGAAGTTTTAGCTGCCTGGAGCCTGCGCTAGACTCCAAGGACAGGTTTCTTCAAAGATAGGAACCCCTGTTCCTGTACTATAACAAAAACCTCTTGTATAAATTAAGTTTAAAAAGATAAAAATAAAGATTTAAACGGAAGATTTTAAATAAATAAAAAGGTTACAGAATATATTTTAAAAAGTTATTTAAGGAATTCGTATAAATAAAGATAGTTATAAACTTCGAAAAAAGTCTTACAATCTCTCTAATAATAATAAGCTTTAAATATAACGTATTATACGAAAGGAAACCGGTTTGAAAGCTTACTTTTAAGTACTTTTAAATAGTTTTTAAATAGTACTAAAATTTTAACGAACCTGTTTTAGAAAAGGAATTATTAATGATTCATAAAGAAGAAGAATATATAATTGTAATTAAAGAATATAAATGATATACCAGTTATAATATTTTAATATCTTTAAAAAGATTTATAACTTTATAACTTTAAACTACGTATAACAAGGGTAAAAACGCCCACCGAAAACGTATCCTAATTATTTAATAATATTAATTAGCAAAACCGAGAGTTTTCTCTGAATTACTTAAATAACGTTTATAAAACTTTCGAAAATAATGTCGATATAATGGTTTTAAAATTATGAAATTAATTAATAAGTAATTAATAGGTTATATAAAAAATATAAAAGTTTTATAAAGGATATTTATATATAAAAAGTTTCAGTTCTTATAATTAATAAGTGCTTTTCTTAAAACAGTTAGAAATATAACAAAGCTAGATATTTAAGGAATCGCGTAAGTAACATATAAAAACGAAACGAATAATATAAGTATATTTCGTTAAATAAAATATATAAATATTCGGTTTAAGTTTGTAAAGCTTTTATATTAATTCTATCAAGGACGAGTAAAAAGTAACATAATATGTTAATGGTAATAAGGCCGTATGAAAGATATCTATAAAAAATACGGTCATCTTAAGGTCGCGATAATTATAATTAAAGGTAATCTTATAAAACTTATTCATAACCTAACGAATATCGATTACGTTTATAAACTTTACGAAAATAACGTTAAAAAACTGTATATTAATCTATATAATTAAGCGTTAAAATTATTTACTTGAAAATATCGGTAGATATAATATATATAAACCTAATACCTGAATTATTTTTTAAAGATATAAGTTAGAAAAGAATAATTAAAATGTTATATATAAACTACGTATACATTTAATTATCTTTTATAAAACATATTAAAGTTTATTATAAAGCGGGTTGCGTAAATAAAATAAAGAACATTTTAATATCGCTTAAGGCAATTATTAAAGACGGTACGTATATTATACGTATAAATAAGTCCCGCGGCCTTTTTTTCCGTTTAATATTTTATTAATAAAAGCTTTATTATCATTATGCAAGGTTGATCTATTTTCAAGCCTTATTTTCCAAGCTGAGCCAAATACACAGAAAATCATTACACATATAATCCATACGATAGATATTATACCCAGTATCTTCGAACACGATAACTGATTAATAGTTTTCACGATTAAGATAGGTTGTATATCTCAGTCCCATAGAACCTTTATTATTATTATAAAAAGATATAATAATCGATAATATATAATATAACCTATTAACTTATAAATCTTTATATAATAACGTATAAAATTTAATCATTTTATATCATTAAGGTTAATTTATCGATTAAATTATTATTATAAAAAGATTTTATTAAATATATAAATAAATATAAATATTTATATATATGTTAAAAACGTATATTTAACTGCTTAAATTAAGCCCTATCAGAAAATCGTTATATTTACTGAATTTAAATTAATTAAAAATAAGGATATTAATAATTAATAATATCCAAAAAGAATAAATTTAATTAAGTAAAAATAGCTATAATTAATATATTAACCCTTTTAAAAGAAAGTAAGAGCGTTTTATAATAAGGCGGCATTAAGCCTTATTATAGTACCGAACTTACGCCGGCGTTAAGCCGCTAGGAACGCGCTGCGCAAACGTAACGTTATATATTTTCCCATACAACTTGAATTTTTAATTTTCCTTTTCATTCCTTCTTAATTGGAAAATAAAACCCCTTTAGGCCACTTTTTGTACATCGCACAGGTTAAGCCTTTAATATTTTATAATATTATTGAGGATTCGGAGCTCAGCTAAGAGGCTAAAAGCTTACTAGCTAATTCTGAATCCTGACGTAAGTTAGAGAGCTCTTTGTTTACCGGAGACTTAGGCTGTGATCAATAACGCTCTTCGGGGCACAAATTAATGACCTAATGGCCTATTAACACTACCCTCTTGGCAGAAAAGACTCAGCCAAGACGTTAAATATCAAATGTAGCCTATTTTAAGTATAGTTTTCGTAATTTATCGTAAATAAATCCTTCGTACTTAAAGTAATATATCTTTTCGCCCGGAATTATCGGAATCTTTAAAATAACTTAAATTAATTACAGGAAATTAACGAAAATACCCCTTTTTAAGCGATTATTAATAGTAATTACTTAGAAGGCGGTATTTTTACTTTATAAAGCTGTTTATTAATAAACCTATTAAATCTATTATTTTAAAGCTATTTTTATTACTATAAAACGTATAATATAAAAATGTTTTTAATTTAAGATTAAATTATGCATACGATAATTATTTTCATTAATTATAAGCTTTATATATAATATAAAAGGTTAAAATAAATAATTAAAAAATTAACGAATAATTAAATAGGATATAAAAAAGTTGTAACGCCAGCTTGGAAAAATTATAATATTAACGTTACTTATATATATAAATATTGTCATAGATGTAAGCCCTGGAATGGATACGACTGCTATATTATAAGCCCCTGGTTTTATTATATGTATTAATGTACCCATGGTTAATAGGCCCTTACGCCATTAAGCAGTTGTCGATCACACTCTTACGGCACTTAAAAAAAGATCTAGGGCTGTAACCGAAGCCTTAAATATCGGTAGAGCGCATAACATGCACACTATCCGAAGCGAAGGCCTACCGTGGCGTCCATTCAGGGATGCTTCCGCTCTAGCTGAAATGCTGGATGGCGTCCGGGGAATTCTGGGTGGCGTTGAAGAGACCAGTTTTCTGGGCATAGCGTCAGAGGGGAAAAGCAAGTGTAATACGAACTAATACCCCATCGTAGCCTGAGGATGTGCTCTCATACTGGCTCAGAAACATACTTGAACACCCCCAGGGTCCGAAGATTTTGGTCCTAGCACGACTGCTTTTTCGCACAACCCATCATTGTTTGAAACCGTCGCGGCGGCTTGTAGGAGAATTCCGTTACTTAATGTATTCTCCAGTTCTTTCGCAGCGAGCCGACGTCCCTGGTGTGGGACCTCCTCCTCCTGGTGTTACTCCTAACATTACCAACCCACCGACTAGGGCGCCTGTGACTATTAGAATACATGTCGCATTCACGCTAGTTTCGACTCTGTTCACGGTATTGCGACTTTACACTAATGTCCTTATCATACGTCGCGTAGAGTTAGGCGATTGTAATCTCTCCCGCAATTCCTACAAAGAACCTCCGCTGACATATATAGGGTTGTTACTTTTCGCATGGGTTAGGCTCGCTTCACTCTGATTCTGGGGATGCTTTGCTGAATTAGTCCCTTGGACTTAGCTTCTTGCTGTTGCGTATTCTGTAGTTGGCTGCATCCGTAGGTTGCTCATGCCTTTACGCGGACATTCGGGATTGACTAACTATGTGTTTCCAGTTACGCAGTATGGACTCGGGCGACACCTATGGGATGTCCCATTTTCCGATTTTAATATTAATTTCATGAAAGTAAGGAAGTACCTCTGCGGCCTCAGTCCCTGATAATACTTAAGTAAACGACCTGACTGACACATTTCTAAGCTTGGGGCGATTGGCGGAACGCTTTACGGCATCTCAATCATGCTTACTAAGATCTCGATCCTTCTCTTTTTCCTCCGATTCGTACCTTGGGGAGGGCCTCTTCGGGTAGCTATCTACATCATCATGGCAATTGTCGTTCTATACAGCCTAACGGCATCACTTGAATGGACGTATGCCTGCCGGCCGTTAGAGAAATACTGGGATCTTACCATTACTGGCGGATCATGCATTAACTGGTTAAAGGTCCTAATCTTTAGCGGCGTTATGAACACTGCTACGGATTTTGCAATTCTTATACTTCCACTCCTAATTTTACGGCGTCTCCAACTCCTCCCAAAGACGCAGAAGATTGGCGTCGTGCTGATGTTAATGACAGGGGGTTTGTACGTGTTATGGGTAGCTCGGTTATAAGACTGAGAAGCGGCTAACATGCAAATCAGTGTTGTGGTCGTCAGCATCGTTAGGTTAAAGCTGAACGCGGATTTGGGTCAGACAGGTGATATTACCTGGGACGGCGTTCCAATAATGGTATGGTGGTAAGTGCCAGTGGTCCAGACTGCCTCTTCTAATAATAGTCACGTATTCTAACGCTGGACACTTAGGACGATTGAGATGCACTTAGCCATCGTTTGCGCCTGCCTCCCAGCCGGAAAACCCTTTCTCCGGAAACACATGCCTAAGATCATCGGAAGTAGTTATGGCGCTTCCACCGAGTCAAAGGGACGGACACCACATTCCATTGATCCGGGAGGACTCCTCCCTTCAGGGGAGACAGGTGGAGGCCCCCAGGATATTATATTGGAAGACCATCTAAATAGTAAGCAGCGGAGAATTACTCGGCCTGCATAATAGGCTTCCTAACAATTGTGATATAGGGAGAGGCCCGGCCAATGTATCCACCCCCACAGTCGAACTCGGAACGGAACAGCCCGTTAGAACGGAATACAGTTCAGACAGAGGATTGATCATTCTGGGTAATCAAGGGTAGGAATAGCGATCCCTAATCTCTACGCACATGCCAATTGGCATTACCGTACCAGGACTGGCACAATCCAGTCAACAATGTATCATCAGCGCCTTATTCCACCATGATCATTTTTTAATCCAATCATCAATTGATGGTTTTTTTTAACGGTTGATAACTCTTTTTAATTAATTGGTTCCTATTTTACGCTTGCTATATAGTAGAAGTTGCGTTCTAAGTTGGATAATCCACTGTGACAAATGAGATTCAATGGTCTTTTGGAACGTTTCTAGCGTCGTTTAGTTAATCGATCCACTTGCTTGTGAGCTACAGGGATAATGCTAGCAGTAATGCTGAGCCAATCCATAGCAACGTGAGCTGGGATCAAGGACAGCGGCTCTGAAGTTCTCGTCATCTCGCAACGGCAGGAAGGCTGAGGTATGTCTATATGACCGCGCTCCGCCAAAACCTCCACCACAGCCACGCCATCCACTCCTCAGAGGCTTTGCATCAGCATGACGATAAACGTATTACATCCTCTATCGCTGGGGCCATGCTCTAATCTACTACGTCGTAGGGGTAAGTTAAACATCCTAGTCAGGTACTCCACACTCATCTAACCTATTTAGGACCTAGCGTTTCTTACACAAATACAACACATTCTGATAGAGTTACCGAGATATCATTACTTTTGCTAATATAACGGTTAATTCGTTAGCCCTTTCCTTCAGTTCTTCGTATGCCATCCGTTAGTAACGATCACGTCCTAATACCGCTACGGTATGGAAACTAATAACTTTCGCAACCAGGCCTGATTAATAATATCCTAAACCTTTTAAACGTAGGCTTTAATTTAACGATACGTTACTGTTAAGGATTATATGGAGCGTTCAGGGGCTGCAGGCTTGGCTGCTCCAAATATGTAGCTAGCTTCATCGCCAGGGCCTTGGCAGGCCCATATATTGCTAGCCAGCTCGCCTACTTCCGTACTTTCTCTTCTTTCTACATCATCATCAATACATCTCATTCTAACCCTTAACACGTTACCTTTTTAACGCCGGCCTATCCGTATTTATTTCGATATAATCCTTTATCCAGTTTTATACCGTTTCGATAAAGTTAAAATCTGGCAAATTCGGAGGTTAAGTAATTACTTTAATCCTTTAAAAAACGAATTCCTTTTAGATAATTTTCGCGCCGTAAGCTAAATGTTACAGTACAGAAACAGGGGTTCCTGTCTTTGGAGAAGCCTGTCCTCGGAGGTCTCTGAGGGAGGTTCCGACCGGGTAAACTTCGGGCAAGGAGAAGCTTGGCTTCCTCGCGCCAAGGTTTAAGTAATTTAATTGATTCAGGTAATTTAGGTAATCTGGAACTAGATTATATAGATTACATAAATTACGTAAATTTACGATATATTTATTAAATCTAAACTGGATATATAATAATCGATTTTTTATATAAATAATATTTATTTAATTTCGTTTTATAATTATTAATTTAAGTTTTTAATTAAAAATATCGTTTTCCGGTTAAAGGAAAAATCCGTAAAATTTTTTAACGAATATTTTATTTATTATATTATTATTACTTACAAATTAAAATTCTCCTTTCGAATATTATTTATACCTTAAGGTAAATATATAATAAATTCGTTATATTTTAATATGTTTTTAATTAATAGCTAACGAATAATTTAAGGCTTAATTAAATATAAATTTTTTTAAACTTAATAATAACGATATTATAAAACGATATTTAATAAATAAATAATATACCTAATCCCTATTATTAATTAATAAAGGATTAATAACCGGATTATATAATTTATTCCTTATTAAAGAAATTTTTTAATAAATCGATAATATAATACCTATAATTACCAGAACTAAGGGCTAAATAAAGTTCTCTTTTTTCTAATAATAACTTACCCCTACCCTTAAGGAAATTATCGAAGTTTAACTTAAAAAGCCCGACTAAAAAAAGGAAAAAAGGTTTACCTCATCAAGATCAGGCCCCATTTTTTGAGATTGGAGCTGCGCCTACGGCGCAGCTGCAGCTAAGGTTTTGAAAAAACCGTAGCTTTATGTACCGCGCTAACCTAATTAGTAAAGTATCCACAGAAATAACAAAACCTCAAAAATGAGGCCTGATATCAAGTTGTGATTTTTCGGCCACGTTTAGCACCGCCCCATACAAATTTTCCAAAATCTATCTTAGAAACTGGCATATATAACAACAATAAAAATATATGGAAAAGAATAAAAAATGCTATTATATACAGCTTTAAAAAAGCTTTTTAACCGTATATATAACTCCTAAATCGGGGCTAATTTGGTAAAGATACGAAGGAAATAAGTTAAAAATTACGTTTGGTACACCCCCTCTTAACCGTAACGCCCTTATGGTTACGACAACGCAATTACCACGTACATCATTTTGCTATGGGCCTTCCAAGGGTAACTTAATATGGGAGAAACCCGTCCAGCTATTTTTTTGTCCGTACGGGTTGTGGTTGTTACGTTGCAGCCATAAGGGCGTTCCGGTTAATTAAGTCCGGGACCTTTTTAAGGTTACGACGTAATAATTATAACCCGTACGGCCGAAAAAATTAATATACGGGCTTTTCCCATATAAAATATACTTGGGAAATCCGGTGCATAATAATGCGACCGATAGTTGTGCTATCGTAGCCATAAGGCCGTTACGGTCGCCCATTTCCCAGACCTAAACCTAGCCATATTAGCCGTAATTTGCATCCAAAAAAATTAGAAAAGTTTATGTATATACGTTAGCTTATATTCGACGCGTATATAAAGTTTTATACTTATCGGATATAAATTGGCTGCAAAATAATTTCTTTTTATATAATTCTTTTAATTTTTTTAAAAATAATGGAAGGAAAGTTAATAATTTTGGTGGCAAGGTACCAAACGAGACCCCTGTTCGCACAACCTGAACTCAGGCCTTGCTGGCTCGTTACGGGGATACGGTTTTTGATTGGTTAATTTTTAGCTTCTTGGCAGAATACATTAGAAAACTTTGAAAGAATAAGAGCCAGCGAGGCCTGAGCTCGCTGAGGTAAAAAAAAGGTTAAAGAGGAACGTAACGCAAAAATTGAAAAAGAAAAAAGAAAAAAAGTTTATAACCGATAAACGACTGGACCTTATAACTAAAGAAATTATAAACTTTAGGAAGGAAAATACTAAACTCGCCTAATAACTAAAGAAAAAAACTCCTATACCACTTTTAAAAATTACTTCCCGTCCAAAAACTCTAGCTCCCCTTTTATTTAATTACGACCGAAAAGGAATTATACCCCCTCCTACCTATTATGGAATATTTAATATCAAAAGTTACAAACTAATCCCTCTTAAACCCTATAATAAATCCATTAATATTAAAGGATTCCTAGTTAAAGCCAAACTTTACCTTAAGTAATACGAAAATTCTTTAACGAAAAAATACCAGAAAATAATAACTATTTCGTAATTACTTACTAAAAAAGTATTTAATTAATTCGAACCCATTTTTAAGGATTATTTAACGAATTATTCCCATAACTGCTTAAATATTACCAATTAGATTTTTAACGATTATAAAAATTTTAAAAAACGAATATAAGCTTTATTTAAAAAAGGAAATAAATAATAACATATAATTAAATAAATATATAAACTTAAGCAGATTACGACAACGGCTAAATATACGATTAAGTATTATAACCTAAGGGCTTGGCCCAAAGACAAACGGTTGGAAAGTTTAAGACCTGTTTCCGACGTAGGTCCCGGGTTACGTAACTGGCTTAAAGGTCTTAAAGGCCTTGGCGCTTTAAGCCCCTTAAGCCTATAATAGACTTAAAAAGTTTAACGAACTTTAGGGTTTAAGCCGCTTAAATACTTTAAGCTAAAAATAATATATATACGTTCGTTATTTTTTAATAATTTAAATAATATTAATTTATAATATAATTTAATTATTTTAATTACTTTTAATATTTATTATTATTAAATATAATTATATTTTTAATTTATTATTTAAATTTTTATAATATTATTATTAATATAAATCGTACGATTAAAATTTAATAATTAATTAAATTAATTAGCCGTTATACGTTATAAATTTTTATTTAATAATATCATTAAACTTTAAATAATATTTTCGATATTATATTTTTTAATAAGTAATTTATTAATTTTATTGATATAGTTTCAAAAGATATTATAATTTCGGATAATAAAAAAGTTTTATAAAACCTAAGCCTTAATAAAAAAAAGGTATTTTAACGATTAAATACAATAAATAAACGTATTATTTAATTTAAAAGAAATGATACCAACCTTATTATTTCGCTTAAAATAACCTAAAAAGGGCTTAAAAAAGAGTAAGAGCCTTACGATTATAAACCTTTTAAGAAAAAGTTAATTTATTTAACTAATATTTACTAAAAACTAAAAAGAGTATTAAAATAAATAAATTACTTACCGAAAGATAATATATGGAAATTTTTTAAATATCTAACGAATACGATAAACTTAATTAAAAACCTTTACCGGCAAAATCCTAACTAACCGTCTTTAATCCAGCTAAGGTCGTAAGCGATAACAGCCTTTTACCTAAATGTAAATTTAAAACGTTCCAGCCGAAAGAAATAAATACCTTTACCGTAATATCTATCTTAAAAATAAGCCGCGTTTATTTTAGCTTTACGTAACGTTATTTCTTTTCTAACTTTTTTTATTTTTTTAATTAATTTAACCTTAAATCTTTTTTAATATTTTTAAAACTTTTTTTTTAAAAAGGTCTTATTAAAAACGTAACCGTCTTAATTTTTTAATAAACTTATTCGATTTTTCGGTTTATTAATGCTATAATTTAACCAACCTTTTTTTATTACGTTTTATTTCTTTTTCGTAATTTTCTGAAATATTAAGAAATTATTTTTAATTTTTTATTACTTTCGGAATAAACGATTTTAAGTTTCGTTTATTTTTCTTAAGGAATTTATGGTTAAAACGTTAAAAATAAACGTTAATAACGAATATAATAGTTGTAATTTTAATGCCCTAAAACAAAAAGATTATCGGTTTTTTTAAGCCGAATATAATTAAAATAAAAAAATATTTTAATACTAAATATTTTTATCGAATTAATACGAATATTACAAAAATCGCGTTAATTCTGATGTATTTTTTTTTCCTTTTTTCTTTTAAATACGACTTATTATAATAAAGTTAATTAAGAAAAGCTTAAAAGGAACCCTTTTAATAAATAATAAAAAGGTTATTTACGGTTTTATTTTTAAAATAAAAATATTTAGAAAAAGGAAATAATATTATAATACAGGAATAAAGGTTCTTATTTTTGGAAAACCCTATTTTCAGAAATTTTTAAAAAGGGCTCCGACCGGGTAAACCTCGGGCAAGGAAAAGCTTGGTTTTCCCGTGCCAAAGTTTAAATAATCTAGTTAATTTAAGTGATTTAAGTAATCTAGGATTAAATTATATAAATTATATAAATTACGTAAATTTACGATATACTTATTAAATTCCGGATAAATATATAATAATCTATTTTGTATGTAAATAGCATTTATTTAGTTTCGTTCTTTAGTTATTAATTTAAGTTTTTAATTAAAAATATCGTTTTCCGGTTAAGGGAAAAGTCTGTAAATCTTTTTAACGAATATCCCATTTATTATACTATTATTACCTGCAAATTAAGACCCCCCTTTCGGATACTGCTTATACCTCCAGGTGGATGTATGACAGGTTCGTTATACTAAAGCGCCGTTTTATATCAAAAGCAGGTTTTCGCCATCCTGTTATGACCAAAAGCCTTGGCCCAGTGGCAGACGGTCGGAGGTTGCGGACAAACCTCCGATGTGGGCCCCAGGGTCACGTGATGAGCTCGATGAGCTCGAAAGGCCTGGTTGGACTTAAGGGGACTTGGCACGTCGAGCCAGTCGAGCCGGGCGACGATTCGAAATAGCTTAATAGGTTCGAAGGGACTTAATTATTAAAGGAAAAATAAAGCCAAATTAAGCTAGTTAAATTAAAAATAATATATATACGTTTATTACTTTTTTATAATTTAAATACCGCCAACTTATAATATAATTTAATTACTTAAATTATTTTTAATATTTATTATTATTAAACGTAATTATATTTTTAATTTATTATTTAAATTTATATAATATTATTATTAATATAAACCGTATAATTAAAATTTAATAATTAATTAAGTTAATTAACCGTTATATATTATAAATATTTATTTAATAATATAATTAAACTTTAAATAATACGTTATACCGTTAATATATCGGAAACTTAAAAACTTATTACGTAATAATATAAGGATATAATTAAAAAATTTAAAAAAACTATCTAACGCCTTAAGGCTTAAATTAATACCATCCGGACTAACGAAACCAAAATTAAGCCTAAAAAACCCGAACCTTACGACGGAAAAAATAACGTATAAAGCTTCCTTATCTAGATATATATTTATTTTTATTTCGAAAAAGTTATTAATAAAACTAATAAAATATTTACGGTTACGGCATTTCTTAAAAGAAACGTTTTAAATTAAATTAAACCTGCCTTATAAAACTATCTGGAAAATAAAAAATCGGATTAACAGCAAATTACCAAAATTCTTTTTTAATATTATATTAATTTCGAAAAAAAAATTAAAAGTTAATTTCGGAAATTTAAACCAAAAAAAAACCGTAATATAAAAAACTTTCGATTTAAAGCAAAAAAAAAATTAACGTTTAAATACATAATAATATTTAAAGATTTTATGGTTAAAATAAAATAAATAAACGAAACAAATAATAATATAATCGATATCTTTTATAAAAGTTTAAAGGACGACATTAAAAACGAAATTATTAAAATAATACGTTTTATTACCCCAAATAAATATATCGCAAAAGCCGTAAAAATCGATAACCGATAATATAAACGACGACAGGAATAAAAAGGATAATTTATTCTTAAACCTAAAATTACGGGAATTAACAAAAATAAAAAACGCGATATATCTTTTATTATTTATGGAATAACTCCAGGACTTATAAAGCTGGAAATAGCTTAAAAAAAGATTAAAATTAAATTAAATATTATAATTATAACAAAATAAGCCATGTTAAAAGTTAATATAAAGCCTTTAAAAAATAAGGTAACGGTTAGATCCCGGTATCCAAAAATAACCAGGAAACAGAAATAATAAGGCCGTAACTTTCGGTATAGTTAAAAAAAGAAAAAACTTTAACCTACCCTTAAAAGTACGAAAAAGGTTACGAAAAGTTAAGGTATTTTCCCAGGCCGTAATTATACGGTAACGTACAGCCATAACCGGGCCAACGGTTACTTAATGGCTATAAAAATACGAAAGATAAGAAAAGTTAATACCAAAAAAACCGATATCTTGTACGTAATAAAAAAAATAATAACGACAAAAATAATGGAAATTAAATAAATGGATTAAAAATACTAAAAATGGAACGAAATCCTATATCCAGAAAAACCCGATCGATATAAGAAATTATACGTTATTTATTATAAAAAAACTTCCTGTTTACGATATAAAAAATAATAAAAATATATTTAATAAGAATTTACGCGTATATATAAATAAGGATTCGATTTTTATACTTAAACCGAAACGACTTTAAAGACCAGAAATGGTATAGGTATTTACGTATTACGGTTATATAAAACGATATCGATATTATTACGGCATTAAAAAGCTGGCCGGAAAAAAAAATTATCCCGAATAAGATCTTATATATTATTATAAGTAATACAATTATAAAACGTAAAAAAAATGGATTTATGAAATAATAATAAAGGCCTAACGAAAAGTAATAAATAATTTATATTTTCGACGTATTTACGCCGATAACCCCGAAAAGAAAATAAAAAATAAAAAAAAGTTAAAAAACGCTTAATAAAAATAACCTAATACTATGTCTAATATTAGGAACGTTAAAAGTATCAGGATTAATTAACAACGACGACAGACGAAAAATGGGCCATAATAACAAATTAGTCGGAAGAAGCCGAAATTTTTAAAAAAACAAGTTATTAACTTAACGAACCAAATAAAACGATATAAGGAAAAAATCCGCGAATTAGAGGTATAGTTACGCCGATAAGAAGGATAGCTAAAATAATTATAAGTATAGCCCTTAAAAAAAAACGTTACTTATAAGGAAGTTATAAGCTAGCAAAAATAAAGGGAGTTAATATATACCTCTTAAAAAAACTTTATATACGATAATAAACAAAAATTTTTTTTATTATAATTAAAATACGAATTAAAAAAAATAATATACCGCTATGGTAAATTACGGAACCGATCCGAACTATATCAAACCGGAAGTAATTAACGAATTACGTTTATTATAAAAAAATAAAGCCGAATTTTACGAAATTAAAAATGTAAAAAGTATTAAATTTACTTGTAACGACGGATAGGTTAATTACGAAATTAATTACTTCGAAATTTATATTTAAAGACGAAAATAAATTATTAATTTCGATATTATTTTAATACGGAATTATAATATAATCCTTGGCAAAAATAATTATATTAATATAACTCTTTAATTAATTAAAAACTGGCCAGATAAAATTCGTTTTACTTTTTATTAACAAAAACGATTTAAAAAGAAGATTTTATTATTTAACCGATATAAACGCCGGTAAATACAGGTATAAGGATGTAATAAAAACCTTATTACTTAAAGGAATATAATATATACAGAAAAAAAACGAGATAAATATATATAACGCGTTATTGCTATAATTAAAATACGGCTATACGAAATAAACGACGATTTATAACACCAGCCCCAAAAGCTAAAAGGAACGGTTAAAATATTACCATAATATTATAAACACGAATAACCTTTTAAGAAATAAATCGAAATAAAATTACCAGAATATAATAAATAAAATTACGAAATAATTTTAAAAAATAATAAAACGATTACCTTCTATTCTATATATAACCTAAATTAATAAAAATTATACATATTACGAAAGTACCTTAAAAATAAATTACGTAAAAAATATATTAAACGTTCCAAGTTACTGGCGGAATACCTTATATTTTTCATACCAAAAAATAAATTTACGGCTAATAATCGATTACCGACAACTAAACGATATCATAATTAAGAACCGTATACTTTTACTTTTAATTATTAAAATAAAGGTTCGTTTTTACGGAACCAGATAGTTTATTATTTTAAATTTACGAAATAGATATAATTTAATTCGTATTAAATTAGGAAACGAATAAAAAATAACTTTTAAAACCAAGTACGGATTATATAAATATTTAATAATATCGTTTAAGCTTATTAACGTATCCGTAATATTTTTAAAAAAAATAATTAATTACGTATTACGTAAATACCTTAATATTTTTGTTATTTATTATTTCGATAATATTTTTTTTACTTAAATTTAAAAGAAAAATATAAAAAATACGTTTATAAGGTTTTTTAAGTTTTATAAAACGTTAATCTTTTAGTTAACGTTAAAAAAAACGAATTTTATAAATAAAAAATACCGTACTTAAAATACATTATTATTTCCGGATGTATTAAAATAAATCTTAAAAAAATAATAACGGTTTAAAAATAAAAGATATTTATTATAGTTACCGAAATTCAGGTTTTTTTACAATTCGTTAATTATTACCAGAAGTTTATTCGTAATTCTAACAAAATCGCGATACCTTTATTTAACCTAACCAAAAAAACGGAATTTTAATAAATAACCGAAATAAAAAAAGCTTTTTAAAAGATTAAAAACGTAATTATTAACGAACCGGTATTAATTATATATTACTTAAATCGTTCCGTAAAACTAAAAACCGATATTTCGGATTATACGTTAAACGTAATAATCGGATATAAAAATAATTAAGGTAATTTATATCCTATTACGTTATATTTTTACAAATTAAAAAAAAATTAAACTAAATTACGTTATTTTAGATAAAAACATTTTAATTATTATTAACGTTTTTAAAGAATTTAAATATAATCTTAAAGGAAACTTATATTAAGTTAAAATATACATAAATTATAAAACTTTAATCCGATTTACTATTATCCGAAAGTTAACAAAATAATAATTTCGTTACGTAAAATATTTTTCGGAATTTGATTTCGTTATTATTTATAAAAAAGGATAAAAAATGGCAAAATAAATGTTTTTAACAAACGACCAGACCTAAAAAAAAAAGTTCTTAAAATCCTATACCAAATATTCGACTTAATAAAAAAAGGATATATAAAATTACGATAAATCGCAATAATTAAAAGGATAATATCAGATTTATATTAGAAAATTTAATAATATAACGATCAACTACCAAAGGAAAAAAAACCGACAAAACCCAAATACCAGAAAAGTATTAAGAAAAGCTAATATACGAAATATACAAATATTAGTTATACGGGTACCCCGGAGTTTATAAAACCATAAAACGATTACAGCATATATATTATTTTCCGAAAATAAAAATAATAATTAAAAAAATCTTACGAAAATACGATTTATATAATAAAACTAAGTTACGACATTATAAATTATACGGAGAATTATAATTATTATTAATTATAAAATAATTATAAGATTTAATTATTTTTAATTTTATTATTAAATTACCATTATCGGAAAACCTAATAATAAATATATATTATTATAACATTTTCATAATCGTAAATTAATTTATAAAGATTTTGTATTTTTTATTATTTAACGAAAATATAAACGTAAAATAATTAGCGTATATTTTTTTCAGATACCTTATTAACGTATACGGGCTTTTAATAAAAATCGTATCCGATAAAAATATTATTTTCGTTTTAAAATTTTACCAAAATTTTATAATATAATTAGGCTTAAATTATAAACTTTTAAACGTTTTTAAACTATAAATAGATGGCCAGATAAAAAAGATTAATTAAATATTTAAAATTTATTGATGATATTTTATTAATTACGAATAAAATAATTAAATTAAAAAGTTATTAATAACTTAATTAACTTATAACATAAATTATTATAAAAGTATTAAAATAATCCTAATTAACGTTAATTTCGGCTTTATATATAAAATTTACCGAAATTAACAAAAAGAAAATTTAATTAATATTAAAATTATTTTAATTTTAAAATAACTTAAATAATTATATACAAAAATATAAATAAAATTTAAATTCGTATATATTTAAATATAAAACTATTATAATTAAAAAAAGTTAAAAAAATTAACCTTTTAAAAAGGGAAAATGGTTTACTTGGTTATTCAAAACATTTAAACCAAATAATTTAATAAAAAACTTAACTTTAAATATATTAAACCGTATAAGGTTGCAAAAAGGATTTCGAAAAATAATTACTAATTAAAATTATCCTTTAAAATTAAGCTTTATTCCGTTTTTTACGTTTTTTTATTAAAATTAATAACGGATATAATTTCAATTAATACGGGACAAAAGAAAGTAATAAAAAACGTATTAATATAAAGTCGAAAAAATTTTTAATATTAAAAAAAACCCGGTAAAAGATAATATTTGGTTAAATAAAAAAATTGCCCAAAGTTAAAAAATATATAAAAACTTACAAAAAACCTTACGGAAACCTAATACTTATTAAAATTTTTTTACCAACAATACCAAAAATACCAAAATTAAAAAGTTCCATTTTATATTATCCAGGTTGGATTAATCGATTACGTTCGTAATATAAAAGGACGAAACTATTTCGGCCTTTAACTTACGTTATTTTTTTTCTAGACGTTTGAATTCCTTTATTATTTCTGCACTTTCGATACCTTTACGTAATATTTCGATCTTACGTTTACGTAAAAGTTTTTTTGGTTACGTAAACGGGTTAAGCGATTAAATAATTCGTTAAAATACTGTTATAGTTTATTAAAACGTTCTTAAAATTCGAAATAATTTTTTTCCGTAACCAGCCGGTTATATTTAATTTCGGAAAGTTTAAATAAGTTATAAAAATTATTATATTCGGAATAACGGATATATTTTTTAAAATTAAAATAAGCCTTATAAACTTTTTTTTATATTTATAACGCGAATAAAAAAAACGTAAATATGTTAAAATTAAAGGTATCGATTTTTTTAAAAAAAACCAAAACGTTATTACGTTTACGGGATTTCTGTTTTTTAATACGGTTAGGCATAACAACCAAAATGATCTAAAATAATATGTAAAAAAGAAAGTTATTTATTAGATAAATGCGATAAATAATTAATTTTTAAGGGTAAAAATCTTAAAGGAAGAAGATCGTATTATAACTAAAAGCTTTAGCCCAGTAACAGACGGTCGGAGGTTACGGACAAACTTCCGATATAGGCCTTAGGGTTACGTAATAAGCTCGATAAGTTCGAAAGGCCTAATTGGACCTAAGGAGATTTGGTACGTCGAGCCAGTCGAACCGGGCGACGACTTAAAGTGGCTCGATGGGCTCGAAAGGACTTAATTACTAAAAGAAAAATAAAGCCAAGTCGAGCCAGTCGAGCCAAAAATAACATATATACGTTCGTTACTTTCTTATAATCTAAATAGCGCCAGTTTGTAATATAACTTAGTTACCTAGATTACCTTTACTATCTATTATTACCAGACGTAATTATACCTTTAGCCTATTATTTAAATTTTTATAATATTACTGCTAATATAAACCGTACGACTAGAGTTTAATAGTTGGTTAAGCCAGTCAGCCGTTACATATCCTTACATAACAATATTAAATCTATTCGTTAATAAAAAGAACGATATATTTCCGATACGTTTTTAAGCGAATAATATCTTAATCCTTTTTCTAAAAGATCCCAGGGCCTTTACCAGTTACGCCGGAAAAATTCCACTAAAACATCCAGCCCTACTTTCGTTTCGGCTTATCGTCGATATAATCTGGATAATATTTTTCGTATACGCGGCGCGTATAATATTGCTGGCGATAAGTTATATCGTTAACCCAGGTTTTGTCGGCTTAAAAATTTGTTTCTATTACTTTATAATCCAATTAACGTAAAGTTCGGCCTATTCGAAATAAAGTATACGGATATCTTTATTAATCGGAGGTTTTTTATGTACAAATCGGCAGTAAAAACTTAACCGCCGGCAAAAAAACGAATCGTATATAAACTATATACCTTATCCATAAAATTTATGAATATTTTAAGATAAATTATAAAGCGATAAATTTTCAAAGCCGTAACGAAAAATTTTAAAATATAAAAAAATTCCTTATTTAATACGAAAAAACGCCTTAAACGAAAAACAAGTTTAGCATCTTTAGTTTTTGTAACATTTTTAATTTAATCCGCCGAAAAATTCGTAATCTTTAAAATTTCGGAAATAAGGAAAAAGGCGTTATAATAAAGGGTTTAATAACGTTACCTTTCGTCTTTTTTAAATTACTTAATTTGTACGCCTTTAAGTCGGGCCATATTATAATAATAAAAAATAAAAAATAAACCTTAAAATAACCGCCATTATGTAACGCTGGTTACGTTAATATAACTTTAATTCGGAAGAAGTTAACCGGTAATAACGTTATTTGGACTTAATGGTAACAGCTTTATTCGGAAGTAGTTAAATGTGACGGCTAACTGGCTTAACTAATTATTAAACCCTAGTTGTACGGTTTATGTTAGCAGTAGTACTGTGGGAATTTAAGTAATAGATTAAAGGTATAATTACGTCTGATAATAGTAAATGTTAAAGGTGATCTGGGTAACTAAGTTATATTATAAGCTGATGTTATCTAAATTATAAAAAAATAATAAGCGTATATATGTTACTTTTAGCTTAAGGTACTTAAACGGTTTAAATTCTTAAGTTCGTTAAAACTTTTAAGCTTATTGTAAGTTTAAGGGGCTTAAAACGTTAAGGCCTTTAAAATTTTTAAGTTAATTACGTAATTTAAGGCCTACGTCGGAAATATATTTTTAACTTTCCGACCGTTTATTTTTGGGCCAAGTTTTTAGGTTATAATACGATCTTTTTTTTCCGGGATTTTTACCCTTAAAGATTAACTTATTTATCGTATTTATTTAATAGGTAATTTTTTTTAATATATTATTTTTGGATTATTTTGATTATTATGCTTAACCGTATCGAAAAATAAAAATTACTTAAGCGTAATAACGCTTTAATTTAATCGAAACGGATTAAAACTTTTAGTTTTATTATATCCTTTTATATTTCGTATTTTCGTTATAAATTTAAACGGAAAGTTTATAAAGTTTATTTTGATTTCGGAAAGTATTTTCGTTATATCGAATATGGTAGTTTTTATAATTTGTTTAATTTTTTTATTTCCGAATATTAACGATTTTTAAACGAAAAAAAACGGTTAAAGCGTAAAAAAAAACAGGCGTAAAAGGCCTTTCGTTTTGCCGTTAATAAATTGGACCGTTTTTAAAAATAACGTAAGGTTTTACGCCGTCGCGGAATTAAAATATTACGTCGTAATATTTAGGGTACGGAAACGATAAAAAAATTTAAACGACTGGAAAAAATGTAATAGTAGCTAAAAATTAAGCTGGCCGTTTTCGTAAAGGCCGTTTTTTTTGTTAATTGGTTATTAGATTGGGATGTATTTAACCTTAACGTTTCCGATATTATTGGTAAAAAGTTTTTTAGTAAACGTTAGATTTTCGTAAGGTTTTTTATAAGTTTTTACGTATTTTCTAATTTTAAGTAATTTTTTTATTTAATTAAGTATTACCTTTTTCCGTTTTCCTTTTTGGTATTAAGGATTTTTTCGACTTTTTATATTAATACGTTTTTTGTTATTTTTTTTTCGTTCCGTATTAATTTAAATTATGTTTGTTGTTAATTTTAATAAGAAGACGTAGAAAACGGGGTAAAGTTTAATTTTGGGGGGTAATTTTAATTGGTAATTATTTTTCGAAATTTTTTTTATGATTTTATATGGTTCGATATACTTAAAATCGAATTTTTTATTAAATCGTTTTATTTAGATGTTTTTGGTAGTTAAATAAATTAATTTTTTTTAAAAGGTTAATCCTTTTAATTTTTTTGGTTATAATATTTTTATATTTAAATACGTACGAATTTAAGTTTTATTTTTATTTTTATATATAATTATTTAAATTATTTTAAAATAAAAATTATTTTAATATTAATTGGTTTTTTTTTATAAGTTTCGGTAAGTTTTTGGCGTAAATTTAAAATTAATATTAGTTAGTATCGTTTTAATAATTTCGTAATAATTTATGTTATAAATTAATTAAGTTATTAGTAATTTTTTAACTTAATTATTTTGTTTATAATTAATATAATATCGTAAGTAAATTTTAAGTATTTAATTAATTTTTTTATTTAATTATCCGTTTATAATTTAAATGCGTTTAAAAGCTTATGGTTTAGGCCTAATTATATTATAAGGCTTTGCTAAAATTTTGAAGTAAATATAATATTTTTATCGGATATTATTTTTATTAGAAATTTATATATATTAATAAGGTATTTAAAAAATATATACGTTAATTATTTTACGTTTATATTTTCGTTAAATAATAAAAAATATGAAAATTTTATAAATCGATTTATAATTATATAAATATTATCGTAATATATACTTATTATTAAGTTTTTTAATAATAATAATTTGATAATAAAATCGAAAATAATTAAATCTTATGGTTATTTTGCGATTAGTAATAGTTATAATTTTCCGTATGGTTTATAACGTCGCGTTTTGGTTTTGTTATATAAGTTATACTTTTATAAAACTTTTTTTATTATTAATTTTATTTTAAGGAAATAATACGTACGTTATAGTTATTTTATAATTTTGTGGATTTTAGGGTATTTATATAACTAGTATTCGTATATTTTACGTATTAATATTTCCTGATATTTTTTTAATATTTAAGTTTTGTTAGTTTTTTCCTTTTTTGGTAGTTAATTATTATATTATTTAATTTTTCGGTATAAATTAAGTATTATTTTTTTAATTGTTATTATTTATCGTAGTTTTAGGTATTTTTTTTTATTAGGTTAAATATTTGGTATAAAACCTTAAGGACCTTTTTTTTAAGTTTGGTCGTTTACTAAGGGCGTTTATCTTACCATTTTTTGATTTTTTTTTATAAATAATAACGAAGTTATATTCCGAAAGGTATTTTACGTAACGGAATTATTATTCTGTTAACTTTTAGATGGTAATAAATTAGGTAAAGTTTTTATAATTTGTATATATTTTAACTTAATGTAAGTTTTTTTTAAGGTAATATTTAAATTCCTTAAAAACGTTAATAATAATTAAAAAAAAATTATTTAGAATAATATAATCTAATTCGGTTTTTTTTAATTTATAAAAATAAAATATAATAAGGTATAAGTTATCTTAATTATTTTTATGTCCGATTATTGCGCTTAACGTATAATTCGAAATATCGGTTTTTAGTTTTACGGGACGATTTGGGTCGTATATGATTAATATTAATTTGTTAATAATTATATTTTTAATTTTTTAAAAAGCTTTTTTTATTTCGGTTATTTATTAGAATTTAGTTTTTTTTTTAATTAGGTTAGATAAAAATATTAGAATTTTGTTAAAATTACGAACGAATTTCCGGTAATAATTAACGAATTTAAAGAAAATCTGGATTTTGGTAATTATAATAAGTACCTTTTATTTTTAAATTGTTATTATTTTCTTAGGGTTTATTTTGATATATTTTAAGGTAATAACGTATTTTAAGTACGGTATTTTTTATTTATAAAATTTGCTTTTTTCGGCGTTAATTAAAAAATTAACGTTTTATAAAATTTAAAGAATTTTATAAACGTATTTTTCGTATTTTTTTCCGAATTAAAGTAAATAAAAATGTTATCGAAATAATAAATAATAAAAATATTAAGGTATTTACGTAAAACGTAATTAATTATCCTTTAAAACGTTACGGATACGTTAATAAGTTTAAATAATATTATTAAATATTCGTATAATTTATATTTGATTTTAAAGGTTATTTTTTAATCGTTTTTTTGCCTAATACGAATTAAATTATATCCGTTTCGTAAATTTAAGGTAATAAATTATCTGGTTTTATAAAAACGGTTTTTTATTTTAATAATTAAAGGTAAAAATATACGATTTTTAACCGTAATATTATTTAATTATCGGTAATTAATTATTAATTATAACTTTTTAATTTTTTTGGGTACGAAAAATATAAGATATTTTGCCGGTAATTTGGAACGTTTAATGTATTTTTTAGGTAATTTATTTTTAAGGTACTTTCGTAATATATATAATTTTTATTAATTTAAGTTATATATAGCATAAAAAGCGGTCGTTTTGTTATTTTTTAAAATTATTTCGTGATTTTATTCGTTATATTTTGGTAATTTTGTTTCGATTTGTTCCTTAAAAAATCGCTTATATTTGTAATATTATGGTAATACTTTAACTTTTTTTTTTGACTTTTAAGGTTAATATTATAAATTATCGTTTATTTTATATAACCGTATCCTGATTATGGCAATAACGCGTCGTATATGTTTATCTTGCCCTTTTTTTTTATATATGTTATGTTTTTTTAGGTAATAAGGTTTCTGTCGTATCCTTATACCTGTACTTACCTTCGTTTTTATCGGTTAAATAATAATAAAAAGAAATTTAAATTATTTTCGTTAATAAAAGGTAAAATAGATTTTACCTGGCTAATCCTTTAATCGATTAAGGGGTTATATTAATATAGCTATTTTTTGCCGAAAATTATATTATAACTTTATATTAAAATAATATCGAAATTAATAGTTTATTTTTATCCTTAAATAAAAGTTTTAAGGTAATTAATTTTACGGTTAACTTATCCGTTATTATAGATAAATTTAATACTTTTTATATTTTTAATTTTATAAGATTCGGTTTTAGTTTTTTATAACAAACGTAATTTATTAATTACCTTTAATTTAATTTAATTTGGATCTGTTTTGTAATTTATTATAACGGTATATTATTTTTTTTAATTCGTATTTTAATTATAATAAAAGGAACCTTTATCCTTTTTATTATTATGCATAAAACCTTTTTAAAAGATATATATTAATTTTTTTTTTTTTGCCAGCTTGTAATTCCTTTATAAGTAACGTTTTTGGGGGGGTTTGTATTTTTAACTATTTTAATTATCTTTCCTGTTAACGTAATTAAGCGTTTAATTCGAAGATTTTTTCTTTATGTCGTTTTATTTAATTCGTTAGGTTAATAATTTATTTTTTAAGGGTTTTAACCTTTTCCGACTAATTTGTCGCTATAATTTATTTTTCGTTTGTTGTCGTTATTAGTTAATCCTGATACCTTTAACGTTTCTGATACTGGGCATAGTATTAGGTTATTTTTATTAAACGTTTTCCGATTTCTCCTTTTATTTCTTTTTTTTTCGGGGTTATCGGTATAAATATATCGGAAATATAAGTTATTTATTATTTTTCGTTATACTTTTATTATTATCTAATAAATTTATTTTTTTTCGCGTTTTATGGTCGTATTATTTATAATGGTATATAAGATTTTATTCGGAACATTTCTTTCTTTCCGGCCAGTTTTCCGATATTATAATAACGTCGATATCGTTTTATGTAGTTATAGTACGTAAATATCTGTACCATTTTTGGTCCCTAAGGTCGTTTCCGGTTTAAGTTTGGAAGTTGAATTCTTATTTATACATATGCGTAAATTTTTGTTAAATATATTTTTATTATTTTTCGTATCGTAAGTAATAAATTCTTTTATAATAGATAACGTATAATATTTTATATCGATCGGGTTTTTTTCGATATAATGTTTCGTTTTAACCTTAATATTCCTTAATTTATTTATTTAACTTTTATTATTTTTATCGTTATTATTTTTTTTATTACGTACGAAATATTAACTTTTCCGGTATTAATTTTTTCTATCCGTCGTATTTTTATAATTATTAAGTAACTGTTGGATCGGGTATAGCAGTATATTATCGTATAATTACGGCTTAGGAAAATGCCTTAGTTTCCCATAATTTTTTTCGTACTTTTAGGGATAAGTTAAGGTATTTTTTTTTAACTATATCAAAAATAACGGCCTTTTTATTTTTTAGTTATCCTTTAGGTATTAGGGTTTATCTATTACGTTATTACTTCCTGGGGGCCTTATATTAACTTTTTATATAACTTATTTTATCGTAATTATAGTATTTAACTTAATTTTCATCTTTTTTTATATTATTTTTAATTTTATAAATTTTGAGGTTATTTTATGGACGGTAAAAGGTATATCGCGTTTTTTATTCTAATTAGTTTTCGTAAACTTAGTTTTGGGAATAAATTTTTTTTTCGTTTTTATCGTTATTTATATTATTAATTATCGATTTTAATTACCTTTATGATATATTTATTTAAGGTAATAAAACGTACCATTTTAATAATTTCGTTTTTAACGTCATCTTTTAAGCTTTTATAAAAAATGTCGATTAAATTATCGTTTTTTTCGTTTATTTATTTTATTTTAGCCATAAATTTTTTAAACGTTATTATATATTTAGACGTTAATTTTTTTTTTTTTTAAATCGAAAATATTTTATATTATAGTTTTTTTTTCGTCTGGGTTTTTAAAATTAGCCCTTAATTTTTTTCGAAATTAATATAATATTAAAAGAAATCTATAACGAACCTGTTATATATCCACCTGGAGGTATAAGCAGTATCCGAAATGGGGGTTCTTAATTTATAAGCAATAATAGCATAATAAATAAGATATTCGTTAAAGAAATTTGCGGATTTTTTCTTTAATTAAAAAATAATATAATTATTTTTAATTAAAAGTTTAAATTAATAATTAAAAAGCGAAAATTAAATAAGTATTATTTATAAAAAAAAACCGATTATTATATATCCATTTCGAAATTTAATAAATATATTTAAGATTTATATAATTTATATAATTTGGCAAATTATTTAAATTATTTAAATTATTTAGGTTTTAATAAAAAAAACCAAATTTTTCTTATTCCGAAATTTAACCGTTTAAAGTTTATATTAAGTTTTAAAAATATGTTTTTTTAAAATAAAAACTTTTATTTTTATATTATAATATTATTTTTTTTTAAGGATTTTTGTTTTAAAGATAAAAACCGTAAATATTTTTTTCGTTTTTCGTTAAAAAAATAATTTTTTAATTAATTTTATTATAATAAGTTAAATTAAAAAAAAATCGCGTTTTAATTAATACGAATTTCGTATTAATTATATAAAATTTATTAAAAAATTTAGTTTTAATATTATTTTTTGTTCGAATTATATTTATTTTAAGGAAATTAAATATTTTTATATAATAAATATTCCGAATTATAATTATTATATTTATTATTAACGTTTAACGTATAACGTATTAAAAATAAATTTTTTATCGAAAATTAAAAAAAAATATAAACAGTTATAAAAAAAATAACGTAAGATAAAAAAGATTTTAATTATTTTATTTAATTATTTAAAACGGTTACGTTTTTAACAAAATATTTTAAAAAAAAAGGTTATTTTTATTTTAAAGGAAAAATTCGAACGGGATTAATAAAAAAATTTAAAAAAAATTTAAAAAAAAATAACGTCGTATAAAAACGGAATAAACATAATTTACTTTTAAGATAAATATTATAATAAAAGCGTTTATTTTCTTCGGTTAAAATATTAAAAATTTAAATTTAAACGGAAAATCGTTATCGTTTATAATTTTGGCCGTATTAAAAACGGTCGGTTAAAATTTTGCCGATAAAAATCTTTAATTAAATTTATCGTATTTATTAAATATTTAATTAATTTTTATATGTTAATTTTAAGTAAATAATTTATTTATTTAATTAAATATTAAATTTTATTTTTAATTATTTTAAAATTTAATATTTTTTTAATTTTATATTTATTATTATTTTTTTCGATTTCGAAATTTTTTTTAAGCGGGATATTTTTTAAGGTTAATTTTAATAAGGAAATATAAAATATAAGGTATATTTTTATAATTTTAAATAATAATAATTTATAATTAATTTTTAAAATAATTTCTTTAATTTTAAACGGATTAAATTTTTTAAAATTAAATTTATCGTTAAGTTTTTTTGTTTTAATTTGGAAAAAATTTAACGTTACGTTTTATTTTTAACGTAATAAATAAATTTTATTTTTTTTTCGTTAAAATTAATTTTTTAATTTTTTTTTATTATAATATTAAATTATTTTTTATTATAAAAATTATAATTTAATTTAAAATTAAGTTTATATTATTTTAATTTTTATTATTATTATTTTTAT
>QJNX01000355.1:0-56303 GCA_004155925.1 Monosporascus sp. MG133
ATACTGGGTATAGTATCTATCGTGTGGATTATATGTGTAATGATTTTCTGTGTATTTGGCTCAGCCTGGAAAATAAGGCTTGAACCTATATCAACCTTGCAACCTTGCATTAAAAAGGACGTCGACGATACGTATTTCGTATATCTTAAAAATTGGGCGAAATATTTAATACGAAAAACGTTTAAAAAAAGGTAAATTACTTATATAAATAATATAATACCATATACGGTACGGACGTCTTTTTTAATAATTACGTACAAAAAATTATTTAATTAAAGGCGAAATAATATCTAAGGCGGTACAATCGGTAAATTTTGTTACGTCCGTTAAAAAGGTTCTTAATCTTAACGGAACCGTATATCTTATCCTTAATAATAAACAAATAATTAAATCAAACTTAAAGCCAGTTTCGAAAAATATAAATAATAGAAAGCGTTATATTTAAAGGTAGGCGTTAAAGCTGACGTTAACGTACGACCGGTTAACGTTTCCATATATATAAATAAATTTATAATTTTTCACCGGGAATAAATAATTATTTAGGCTAAAAAATTATAATTTTCTAAAATCGACCTTATTTACGTTAAAGGTATGAAGTTACAACCCTTATTAATATTTAGGTCGAATTAGATTTTTATATATGGGGTTAAATTAAGAATATATAAATTAACGGTTATTTTATTATTAAAGTTAACGTAATTAACGGCTCCGGACTAAAAGTATTGTTAAGTATTAAATTTTTATACTAATATAGAGTTAATCTTATTTTCGTTAGAGAGAATTATATTTTTTGATTAGTTTTTAATATAAAAATAAAAAAGGAAACCTTTAAAAGTAACATTTTTAAAGCTTATTTAACGAAAGGTTATACTTGTTTATATAATGGTAATCCTTACCATAATTACGTTAATTTACTTAAACCCCAAGAAAAAACCCCGTATACTATAACCTTTTTATATAATAACCGACCATTTGGAAACGTTTAATCTTACCTTTAATAAATTTAATCCAAAAAGGTTATCTTTATAACTTTAAAACGTGGCTTTTCGTAATTAAAAAAACGAAAAGATTAATACCATATATAATTACGAAGATAATAAGGAAGCTTAATTAGTTAATTAATACGAAATCGATTAATATTAAGACGCCGGCAGAATTAAAGATAAATGGGCTAATATAATTAAATATATATATATATATTACAAAACGGAAAAGAGTAAAAATAATTAAACGTCCGGATCCTAATTTTATACCTTTTTATATAAAATTATAAAGCTAGTAAATATTTTATTTATTAAATCCAAAGCCGGAATAATTATCGCATATAACGACCTTACGATTAACAACAAAATACCCTTATTTAATCGATAGTTATAATATCTTTCGAAATAAGGGCGTTATATTTATACCCGAAAAATATAAAATACGTATTAATTTTATCGAAAGATAGCAAAAGTAATTAAAGCCTGTTAAAATATACCTATTAAATATTAAGGATTATTAATTTTTCGACAAAAAATACGATAAACTTTATGCTAAAAGAAATATATATTTTTAAATACGAATTTACCCTTATAACCGTCCCGGTTTTCGTTATATAAGAAGGATTAAACGTTAAGTAATCAAAAGGCCGTATAATAACTGATTTTAAACCTTTAAATAAAATAACGGTTCCTGACGTATACTTATTACCGGATTAGGAAAATATTATGGATGATATAACTAGCAAGATATAATTTAGTTCTTTTAACGTATTTAGCTTTTTTTTTCCAGTTGTTAATATGTACGGAATACCGGAACCGTATAATAAATATTAATTTCCGAAAATTAAAAAAGTTTAACGTTATATTAATAAAATTTCGGAACTTTTTATTTTCGGTTGACAATTTGCGGATAAATTAATTTTCGTGTATAAATATTTTATATGGGTATATATTAACGATATTATTATTTTTAATATAAATATTAAGAAATATTTAAAATATTTACGTATCGTATTAAATATATTTAATAAAGTAAGGGTTTATATTAGCGCAAAAAAACCACCCTTTTTCGGTTTTTTTTAAAAAATCCGGTTATTAGGGTATAATATTGACGGAAGCGGAATTTCCAAAACGGATAACCGCATTAACGTTTTCAAAAAGTTGTTTTTTTAATACGTTAAATATATTAGAAATTTATTTCAGTATAATAACTTAGTTCCGTAAAGGAATCATATAATACGGTATTAAAGCAGTATTTTTCGAATAACGGAAAACGGAGCTGTTAATAAAATTTAAAAACCCGGGAACTTTATTTATTAACGTATTAAAATAAGCGAAATAAATATATACCTTAAAGGCTAAATTTATATTTACGGACGGAAAAAAGGCTGTATAAAAGTAATTTTAGTTTATTTATATGCTTAATACGTTATTTATTATTAACAGAAAAATAAGCTTTTGAAAAAGAAAATTAAATGTTTATAAAAAGGTATATAATATTATGGTTTTTTAACTAACCGGCGAATGGGACGGTTAGGTTATCTCCGGTAAGAATATACCCGAGATTAAGGTTAGGCTTATTTTTTTAGATATTTAAGCTAACCTTTAATACGGAAAAAAAATACGGTTCGATAAAAAAAAGGTAGCCGCTTTAATATAAGAGTACAAAAAATTACGAAAGTTTATTTGATCTAGCCGATTTTCGGTTAACGTTTTTATTAATTACGTTCTTATTAAAGGAATCATTATTTATATATTTTTAGTTACCATAAACCTTAATAAAGATAATTTTGAATTAATTAACGTTATTAATTATTTCTCGTAATTTAAGCTAAAAATCTACCATATTTCGAAAAAAATTTACCGTAATTTTAGAACGTTCAAAAAAACAAAGGCAAAGAAAATAATAATAATTTCCGAAATAACAAACCCGCACGGAACAAAAATAAAAAGCCGTTTTGTTTAAATTATGATAAATACGGAAATTTAGCAAAGAATTGCCTTAAGCTACAGAAGGAAAAAAAAGGTAAAGAAAAAAAGGAAAACGAGGTTGACGTTAAGGAAATAGTAATAACCAAAATAACAGTTTTTGAAAGGCGCATAATAATGATTAAGGTAAAAAGTAATTTACCCCTAAAGGCATAGAAAGTTTGTACCGTTTTAATAAAGGAACATTTACCGTTTATGTTAATAAATAATAACTTCGGAACTTTGTATAATAATATAATAAGATAATTTAAAAACTAATTATAATGGTTAAAAGTATTAAAAGCGTTAAAGTTATAATAACTAATTACCTTAAAGCTACAATAACCGAAGGCCCTAAAGTAACCGTTATAAATAATACTAATATAACGATTTAAGAGGTAACTATAATGGTTATAATAACTAAATACCTTAAAGCTATAGCAATTAAATACCTTACTAGAAAAAGTACTATATTTCTGTACGTCCATTCCTTTATGGAAGGCGATAGAAACAAGCTGTTTTGGGATTTAGGAACGAATATTATTATTACGAATAATATGATAGATTTGGAAAGGAATACCGCATTAAATATTAAGTCCAAAGGTATCCATATCATCATAAGTATAGAACCTATCGTAACTATTTCCATCGGGATAATACAATAACCCTTAAAGGGTTCCCGTAAAAAGAATAACGAAATTACGGTAAAGTATACGTTATATATTAATAACTTTTACATAAAAATATTTTTTAAGGAGATAATAAGGATAGGGATTAATGGAGGTATTCGGTAAAAATAACGACGGTAACCTAAAAAGAATGCTTAGGCGCTTTTAAAGATAATAAAGTCCGTGTATTATTTATACCTAAAAAAAAATAACAGTTTCCAATTATACGTCGATTATAAGGACCTAAACCGAGTTATAGTAAAAACTGGATACCCTTTACCCTTAATTTCGGAAATTATGGACTGCTTAAGATTTATTAAGGCATTTTCGAAAATTAACGTTGAAAATATTTATTACCGTATTTAAATCCGAAAAAACGATAAGTAAAAAACTAGCTTCCGAACGCGTTATGGTTAATTTAAATATACGGTTATACCGTTTAGCTTTATTAATATACCAGCTATGTTTTAAAGCTCTATGTATAAGATTTTAATTGGGTTAATTAATAAATTATATATGCCTAATATACTTAAATAATATCGTTATTTATTCGGATAATAAAAATGAACACGTAAAGTATTTTCGATTAGTTTACGAACGGTTACTGCAGTATTAATTATTCGCGAATTTATTTAAAAACAAATTATTTAAAAATGGAATTTTTTGGTATAAATAGTACTGATACGCTCTTTCCGCCACGGAAAGGGGGCGCCTTCTCTGAGCTATAAGTGACGTCTTGAGACAGAAGGGAGACGTCTCTAAGACGTCATGGAGACCAATAAATAAATAAGACGAGCCGCAGGCTCGAGATAGCTTCTAGACAGTGAATGAAGATGATCGGGATTTGCTCTAACAAGTACCGACGGCTTTAAAAAGAAACGGCCGCAGGTTAACTGTATTAAATATGGTTAAAGTTAATGTTAATTCGGAAATTTATCGCTTATTATTTGCGTACTATTAAACTTATTATAAGATTATTTAAAAAGACGTAAGCTAAACGTAAGGAATTTCCGATATTAGGATACAACGTAAGAACAACGGTTACAAAATATATAACGTAATTCGGAAAATTATACTGGAACAAAAGTTTTTATAAAAACGGCTTAAAATTTGTTTACCGCAAAGAAAACCCCGAAAATATTGCAAATATATGCCGAGAAAATATATCGTTTCGAGAAGAAAATTAAACGTGTATAGAGGAAATAAAACATCTAAGATACATAAAGTTATAATAACCCGGCAGGAAAATAATCGTAAAATAATTATAAAACCGAATTTTTATTAAGGATTATTTACATAATTAGTTTTAAACACTTAGTAAGTAATTATTTATCGCATACCGGTCTAAAACAACCCGATCAGATATTATTAAATATATATAACGAACAGAAGTATAAAAACTAAACAATTAAATTTTTTATAATTCCTTTGTAAATAAACGGAAAACGAACGGAAATTAATAAGTAACGTAAAAGAAATTAAACTTTTATTTTGAAAACAAAACGTTACGCTTAATTTTTAGACCCTACGTTAATTAACCTTTTTTGCTAAATATATTATAAAAGTTTAATATAAAACGATTAAAAAAAGATCGGAAAATATACAACGGTAAGGTACGGATACGCTTTATACTTCTCTAAAGGGTAAGATCTGCAAAAAAATGCAAATATTTTATCGTTCGTAAAAACCGGATTTAAATAATTGAAATATAAATTTTTAACGGTCGGAAACAAATTACCATTTTGAAAACATTTAAAATATCCAAATGGAATAGCGGCCTTATCAAATAGAGCCTTCGAAAAATTATAATTATTAAACAGATTAAAACTTTTATTAACCGTTAAAAAACGGACGAGAAATATTCGTAAACCGGAAACGTAACAGCATAACGTTAATCGACAATAACCATAAATATAAGCGTACCTTAAATAAATACCTAATCAGAAATTAATCGGAAAATAATAAAAATAAACGAATATATCAACGAAAAAAACTTAAGTTTATTAACTTATAAAAATAACGTTAAAATTAGGTTTCCGTAACCATAACGGACGAACGAAAATTAACCTTTAATATATATATCCTGTCCGTAATGGTCATCTCCTCCATAGTATCGGAACAGTTTGTTTTAAGTAATAAGGCCGTTTTTCGAATTTTGTTTTATTACCACGTATTACGTTTTAAACGTTTTCCGTAATTACTTATATAAAATATATAACGTATATTTTTTCGCCCCGTTATATTAACGTTTTAAGAAAACTATAGTTTTAATTTTAAATTTTACTTTGTGATTTTTTTAAATGCTTAATGCCGCGGCTACCTACCTTAAATTTTTTTTAAAAACAGATCTTAGAAATGTATTCCTTTCGTTATTATTATCGATCTTGCCGAGTTTCAGGTTTTTCGTACTCTGTCTTTAGGTCCTCCGGCTATTAATTTTTGTAATTTAATTCTATGCTTTTTATTTATCAGGATTGTATACCTGCTGCCGGGAATTCGAAGATAATTTTTATTAAGTTTTAATACGTTTTCAAAATGTTCGATCAGTATCATATTTTATGGTATAAATTCTTTGCTTTATTAATTATATATATTACATCTTTATTATTAGCTCCTAATATACGTCGGGGTCTTTATTTGCATGGAAAACGTAAGAATTTCGTCTTATAGGAACTTTATTTTATTCCATAATTCCGGTTTAATTTTAGTTAACGTGCCATAGAAGCGAATCGCCTATATAAGCGAGTCGCTCGATTTTAATATTCTGCGATAATAAATCGAAAATTAATACTTTATAACATATCAAATTAATTCAAATTAATTAAATTCCTTTTCGCTGGACCTATTTATAAGTTCTTTATAAATACGCGTTTTATATCCGAACTAACCGCAAAGACCACACTTCTATTCCTTTGTTGTAACTCTTTTACGACGATTACCTTTAACCATGATCAAGTATATTTTTGATTACCAATTCCCTTCTCCCTTAAAAAACATAACCCATTTATATAAAAACTAAATAAAAGTTTTCAAAAAAAGTCCATTTTCGGTATTTCGACTTTTGTTAGAAACGTAATTTAATTTCTCGTAATTAAGTTCAAAAAGTTCAGAATTAAATAAAAACATTTTGGAACTTTTTTTCGGGACATACTAAGTGGCGCTTATAAACCAGGAGGTATAAGGGTTATTAAACGTAATATTAAAATTATTAACCTTTTCGTTGTTTGTTATAAAGCAACGTATAAATATTTAATTTAAGTAATAATATACGATAAGTAAGGAACTAATAAACCTATTTAAGTAATTTAAGAACGGAATAATTATTTAATAAAAGAATTTGGTTTAATTATAAGTTTAAGAAGATAACTTTTTCGGAAAAAGTTTTTATTTTTTCATTTGAATTAATACGCATTTAACCGATTTTTATTTCCGAAATAATTTAAATATTAAAATCGCCGTTTAAAAGTAAGAAAAATTATTATCTTAACCGAAAAAGTTCGACGAGATTAAAAAGTACTTTTTTAAATTGGCACGTTTTTATAAGTTATAAGTTATAAATTAGAAATAAATGTTATTTTCGTAAATAGGGATCGGAAATATTTTTATATAATACATAAAAGGTTTAATAGTAACATATAACGTATATTTATTATATATTATATTACGGGGTCTCTAGATAATAGTTAAGACTTTCGGCATTTCGAAACGTTTTATAAATAATAGCAAGATGGTTATCGAAAGGAACAGTATACCGATCGGTTTAAAGGTTTAAAGTACGTTAATAATACGACATTTTCGTATCTTTATTCCGTATAAAAAAGAACGTGAATTAACGCGGAAAATATTACGTACTTATAAAATAAAGCTTACGTTATTAGGAATAATTTAAAATAAAAAATTTATTTAAATATTAATTTCCGCATTTTTATCCTTTGATTATAGTGTTTAAGTATATAACGTTATAGAAATCGTAAGATATTTTAAAACGTCGTTACGATAAAAAAGGCCTAAAGGTTTCATACCGGTTTATACCGGTAACGACGGACCTTTATCCGACTTAGACGGCGATATAAATATAATAAAGGTTTTAATTATGGAACGATAAGGGTAGGAAATCAGAGATACGTTTTTTGCGTTTAAAAAACATATACGGTAGGGGTTTTTTTTTTTTTTTAAAAAAAAGGGATATCCATAACGCGAAAAGATTATGCCTATATTATAACCGCGTTAATTACAAATCAAATTATTACCTTCACCTACCGGCAAAAAAGCTGTAGAACGGAATCAAAATTTTTAAAAAGTCCGATTTGGAAATATCCGAATTGAGGGATAAAAAGGGGGAAAAGTAATTCCGAATACTATTACGTTCGGGGGCGAAAAGTAACCTAGGCGGAAAAAAAAATGGCAAAATACAATATGGACCGTATTTTATTTATTATTAATATTTATATTAATTAAATTCTTTTTAAAAAGAGATTGGATTAAAGACATAATTATTTTGCAATACTAAGTAGAATTCGCGAAACGTTTAAGGTCATCGGATGTTTTAGTTAAATTTTACGGATTTAAAAAGAAATCGGGAAAAAAACCGGTCTTATCGAAGAAAATTTAAGAAGATAACGTATATCAAGATAAACGTTAACGCGTTTAAAATTAAAACCGTTACGTATATTATCGATGGTTTATAGTATTTCATAATATTAAAAAAATTTTAAATACAGCGTTATACCGTCGATTACGTTACGAAAAAGTACGTTCTAACGATAAACTAATAAACTATGTAAAGGTTTGCGAAAAAATTACGAAGGTTCTGGAAACTGCGTAAAAATAATTTACGAAATAAGGATTATTTTGATAACCGTCTTCGGAACGGAATTACGGCGGCTATAAAGAACTATCGAATACAAATTAATTATCTTTGGTTATAATTGTTGATATTAATAAGATGTTAGCACCGAAAAAAAAGATTCCGGTAAACGAATGGTTTCCGTTTAGGTTTAAAACCTTTCGTATTGTTTTCGAGAAAAATTAAAACCTGGTTTGTTATTTCACCGTTTTGGGGTCGATTATAAATACGTTTACGTCGCGACGAAATAGGGTAAAAAATGTCGGTATCGGAAAAATTTTTATATATTATATTTTGGGATAAATTACTAACGTTAAAAAGTTTTTTCCCCAAGTTTTTAAATAAGGAATATATCCGCATAAATAATTCGTTACTAAGGGCCTGGGTAATATTCGTAAGGAAATTAAAAGAAGGCTTACGTTTTTATTATAATTATCGAACATTAAACGGAATAACCGAAAAGATCGGTATTTTTTGTTATTATTTTTTGAAACCTTAAGCAATTTATTTTACCTAAGATAATTACGAAAATAAATGTCCAAATAGCGTTTTATAAGAGTGAGCTTAAGGAAGGAAACGAATAAAACCCCGTGTTTTAATTGCGTTTTAAGTTATACAAATAATTAATAATACTATTCGGATTATACGGTATATTTACAACGTTTTAACGTTACGTAAACGGACCATTAAAAAGTTTTTAAAGGGTTTTTATTTAGTATACATAAATAACGTTCTTATTTATTGCTTAAAGTTTTAGGACGATTATATATAAAAAGTAAAAAAAGGGTTTAAACCGGTTTAAAAAAACGGGTTGTAATTTTGTTATATTTAAGTATAAGTTCGTTATTAAATTAACGGAATTTTGGAATTTATTCTAAAAACGGAACGGGAAATACGGATAAATCTTAAAAAATTACGCGCCACTCGGAAACAAGAGAATTTTAAGACGTTTAAATGGATACAAGGTTTTTTAAGGTTGGTTAATTTTTATTACCGTTTTATAAGGCGTTATATAAAACTTACGACCCCTTTAATCATCTTAATCCGAAAAATATTATTCCGTTGAAAAAAAACCTTGAAATAATTTAAAATCGCTTTTACATCCGAAATCATTCTCGCGTAATAAGATTCCGAGTAATACATAGTGGTAAAAACGGACTGTTCGGAATACGTATGCGAAAGTTAGTTATCCCAAGTTAATAAATAAGAAATATGACGCTTAATTACTTATTATTCGAAAGAAATTAAACCTGTAAAATTTAAATGAAAGATTTATAATAAAAGATATTAAATAATAATTAATTATTTAAAGGTTTAAGATATATTAATACCGGTTAAGATAATTACTGATTATAAGAAATAAAATTATTAAATAATTAAACGAATGTTAAACAATATTCCTTTTTTTTTTTGTTTTCTGCGGTTCAATTTTAAGTTTCGTACCGGCCGTTTAAATATTAGAACTGATAGGTTTTTGCGTAAGTAATAAAATATGCCAAAAAAAATTAATTTTTTTTCCCTAAACTTGTTTAAACCAAATCTAAAATAAAGATTACGGATAATAAAAGGCCTGGTTTCAAATTTTAATTATTAAAAAAAATCGTTAGTTATAAAAGAAATTTAACGCAAACGATCTGTCAGTAATTAACACCGTAAATATAAAAGAAAAGGAACTTTTCCGGAAGCCGTAAATATTTTCATTTAAAGGGTTAAAAACCTAATATTAAAACAATATGAAAATTACGTCCGTATCATTATAATTATTATCGAAAAAAACGTAAATTTCTTACGGAATATTCGATAAATGTTAAACCCTTTTTTTAATTCCGTAATTACTTATGGATTGTAAATCAAAAAAAGTTTAAGACGGCCTTAATTTAAAATACGTATAATTTTTATATAGTAAGGTATTTAAGTAGGAAATCATAATAACAATATTCGCGACAAGGTTCTTTAAACCGGAAATGTATTATATAGTTAGGTAATTTTATAAGAAGTATAACATATACGGTTATAGAAATGTATAAATGTATACAAAAAAAGTGTTTATTAAAACCATTTCCGGTTTCCGAACGATTTTATAATAAGCTTTCGATAAAATTTATAACCGACTAATTAAACATTTCAAAATACAATCAGTGTTTTTAATAGTTACAATATACCGGCTTTTAAAATTAATTATGTTATAGCGATATTTACGATAAATATAAAATTTATGCGGAAGTATCCGTTAAAGCGTATCCACAGTTTTACGTTTTCACTTAAAGTATTATAAACGATAACGGAAATAATTAAGTAAAAAAATTTAAAAGATTTCAGTAAATAATTAAGTAATTAAAGTAACAAGTCCGTATATAATTAAGCTAAATATTTAAGGTAACTTATACCCCTTAAGGGTGAACCTTAAGTGCGCATAAAAGGCTGTGCGAGCCTTTCGTTACCTCAGCTAGCTCAGGCCCCGCTGGCTCGTTTTCCATTTTCTTCAAAGTCACTCAAGTACCACTCCACAACGCTAAAAATTAACCAATCAAGTCCCAAATCCCCGTATCGAGCCAGCAAGACCTAAGTTATAATTATGCGAAAAGGGGGTTCGTTTGTAGATTTTATTCCTAAAAAAAACGAAGTTCCGTAATAATTTAACAAAAAAGTTCTTTATAGATATATATATATTTATACGAATCTCTTAATTATGGCTTATTATTAGTACCATTCTGGTCCTAATTGGGACCCGTTCGCTACTCCTAGGCATTAGCGTATTTATCAGTTACACCCCGAATACGTCGCGTTATTTTCGCCCTTTTTAACATACGACGAAACCGAATCTTCCCAATTTTACCGCACGAACCTAATAAAATAAAACGTACGTAAACGTACGTTAACATTTTGGCAATAACAACGTTTAGATATAGGATTCGAAAGCTTTATCCGCGGTTAAGTGTTTTGTAATAATAATAACAGAGCTGATAATTCGACCGCTTAAATTAACCGGTTAATTAACGTATTAAAAAAAGAACGAATACGCGACAACTTATTAACATACGAAAATTAGCAAAGAAAATTTACTTTTCCTAATCAGAACCCTATCATAAATAAATACTATAATAAATCATACGGGAAAGTTATAACTTTCGCAAAAGGGCCTAAATTCCACCGCCCGCCGGAAAATTTATCACTCGAAGTTAAAATAATCCATATTACCTTAAACAAAAATTAATAATTTATAAAAACCCTAGCTTTTAACTGGTTTAAGCTTTTAAATTAGGTAATTATATACCTAAAAAAATTTGGCAGTCGTATAATACGAAACGATAAACGAAACGGTTTCGTCATAATACCGATCCGGACGTTTTTACGTAACCTTTTTTTATAATTTTAACTATTATAATTAAGGTCGTTTCTAAAGTTAACGGTAATTATTTATCCCATTTATTAAACTGGTTTTTATGATTTTCGGATATATTACGGAATAAAATCGATAGATTAAAAAAGCTAGATATTTTCAAAAATTATTATACATTAAATAAATATATAACCTGGTTATTAAAGGTAACTAAAATAACCGTATTATTTCCTTTATAATAATAAAATTTTAATTAAAATAAATTACGTTTTCCGGCCAGGTATAATAAAACAATATCGTATTTTAATACGATAATTTTAACGTTTAAAACCATATTCGTAATATAACGCTTCGATGCGGTTTTATTATGCGAAATCTTACTACCGCCTTCGTCCGTCGTTATAACCGTAGCCCTAAAAAAAGGTTATAATAGTCCATATTCTATCTTAATTAATATTATAAGGTAAAATAATGATAGGAAATGTTATAATAATATTTGGTACTACCTAATACGTCTTGTTAATTCGTAATTAATATTATCCGGATATTATTCCTTAATTTTATTATTACGTTTTTTAAATAAATTAAATAAAAACTTTCAAATTTTCTTAAATTAAAACGTATACCATGTAATAAACGCCGTTCGATTTCGTTAAATATAATTAATAAAAATAAAGGTATAATCGACGGTATTTATAACGTTTATCGAAAAAAATTTCCAGAAAATATACGGTTTTAAAAGAAATTTAATCCTACCAGTTTTCGAAACGCCGTTATTTTATCTATAAGGATTAAAAAATAATAAGTTATATCCGGAAGATATGAGCCAGTTAACCAGAAATAACCGATCTATATAATAAAAACGGTAATTCCTTTCCGTTTTTACCTTATTCCATATATAAATAAATTTCCTACTTACATTTATACGTACCAATTAACTTAATAATATTAACAAAGCATATACAACGCAAATAGCCTTAAAGGTGAATGGTTAGTTTTGAATAAAATAACGTAGTTATATCAAAAATTACCGAAATTCCATTTATTTAAACCTTCTATCCTTTAAATACATAATACTTACATATTTGCGTTATTTTTATAAAAGCTACGTAACCGATACGGACCAATAATACAGAAAACGTTTGGTATATACGGAGTTGCTAAAAATACCTTGAGCGAAATCTTATTTTCGAAAATCCAGTTTACCGAATTTATAAAATATATAGACTTTCGGTTAACCGTCGCGGAATTCGAAATTATTGCGTATAATATAGTTTTTAAATATCTTGATCGTATTAGATAAATAAATAAAATTTTACGGAATTTTAATTAAAACGCGTTAATAAATAAGGATCTATTTAACGAAAATCTTTTATCTTTTTTTAACAATACGCTACCTGGTAATATTAATAATTTAATTTTTAATAGGGATAATATTCCGTAAGGCGATAGTTTTTTTAACCCGATTACGGATAATAATTAATTATTAAACGATGCCGTTCCTATCGATAAAAAATTTTATAACCATTACCGATTCCTTTAAAAAGCCCAGGTTTATTTCTACTTTTCGTATACCATACAATATAACAACGTTAGTTATATTAAACGGTTAATACTAATATTATCAGTTTTTTATAAAGCCGGTTAAAATAATTACGGGAAATTTTATTTTTATTTGGACTAAATATTACGTCCTATAATATTAAATCCAGTATTTATTAATTCGATTTTAACGTCGAATTTAATTTTTACGAAAGTTTTTAAAAAATTATGAAAACTATTTAATCGAAAAGGTAAATATTGGAACCTATAACCTGTTAGCGAATTCTGCCGGTCGAAAAATAATATATATAACGTTAACTTTTTTTTTTTTTTAAAAAAAATTCGTTTTAATTAAGTATCGTATTTTTCTTTAACGCAAATTTTATGCCCGTTGTATTTTTTCGCAAAATAAACATTACGTTATTCGAAATTTTCGTAACGAAATCTTTAAATGAGCCTATTTTTTGCTTCGTAATTTTTGGCTTATTAAAAAATATACATTTCGTATTGAAAGGATTAATTAAAAATCCGAAAATATTTTAACCGTAAGTTATAAAGTTATAAATGTTAAATTTTTCGATTTTAATAATACCGTATCCGTTACTAACGACAAAAATAAATTTAATTATTTAAATATAATAAAAACCGAAAATTAATTTGAAAATAACTTTAATGTAATTACCCGAAAAGCTATCGACAACAAATTCACTAAAAATAATCTAATCTCGGACGATTATAATATCCTGCATACGGAAAAAATTATAATTTTATGATACAAATTATCGATAATTCGGCAAATATCTCTAATCGGGACAGTCCGTTATCTTCCTTATCGTCGTCAAATAATCAAAATAAAAATTCGTTGGACTAAAATAAAGTAATAGTATAATTTTTACCTTTTAATTATTTTTATATTTTATTATAAATTTAATACTAATACAAATTAAAATATTACAGTATTTTAGTTAAATACGTTTATTTTATATATCTTATTAATTCTCCCTCGAAGAGACGTAACCGTGTAGTAATTGGATAAAATGATAGATTGCTACCTTAATTCCCGTGTTTTATTAAAACCCATCCTTTTCGCAGCTTTTATCCATGTCGATTTTTGTCGGAATTCTGGAGATTCTTCGTAATCCGGAGCAGCCGGGCAAACCATGCTTCGTAATCCTTTTTGTATTATTCCAAAATTTAAATTTCGAAATTTTCGAACCGATTTTTATCTTTCCCGTTTAATTTTGTTAATAATATTTGTATAATTTTTATATTATTCGGTATAAGTTCCGTTAAAAATTTATTATTATAATTTTCGTAAATTAAATCGTATCCTAAAATTAAAAACCGAAATCGATTTTTTGGGAATAAATTTTCTGGTTCGATAATAATATCGATAGGTTTAACGCGTCCGGTAACCTTATAGGGATTTTGTACCGTAAAAAAGATAATTTTTTTAAAAATCTTACGGTTACGGATTACCGGTATTATATATTCGGAATTACGCGTTATACTTAATTATTTTGATAAAGGTAACTTAAAAAGGTAATTTAATACCAAATACTTTTTACCTGGTTTATCGTATTAATATCTCCCTTTTAGCTGTAAGAATAATTAAGCTGTAAAACTGGTAAGGACTCGCATAACCTTTTATGCCCACTTAAGGTTTACCCTTAAGGTTTATCGTTAAGGTTTATTCTTAAGATTTATTCTTAAGGTTTATTCTTTAAGGTTTATCCTTAAGGTTTATTCTTAAGGTTTATCCTTAAAGTTTATCCTTAAGGTTTACTGCAGCCAACTAGCATAAAGTTTATCAAAATCGAAGCTTATCGGCAACTACGCATATAAACCTTCCAAACTAATATCAGTCGAAAAATTACGTGCTTACGGGGGCCGAACAGTCTGCTTTAAAGTAAGGTTTTACTTCAAAGTAAGGTTCTATGGAACTAAGGTATATAATCTATCTTAACCGTAAAAATTATTAATTAGTTATCGTATTCGAAAATACTGGGTATAATATCTATCGTATGGATTATATATGTAATAATTTTCTGTATATTTGGCTCAGCCTGGAAAATAAGGCTTGAACTTATATTAACCTTGCATATATCTTATTAATATTAATATTATATAAATTTTCCGTATTAAAATAAACCTACGTATTAATAATGTTGTATTATTTGTAATTAAATATATCGTAAAATTTCGCATTAACTTATATATTTTGCGCCAAATTAATTTATTAACTAAAGCTTTTGCGTATTTTTAAAACCTTTTCGTTTAATTTAACCTTTTTTATATATTATTATAACCTATGCATTAATAATCCTTTTTATATTATCGGGATTTAAAAACATTTCCGTTTTAGGCTTTATATCCGGATTTAAGTCCCCTTAAAAAGAATTTTTCGGACCGTATAATAATGCCGAATATTTAAGGATCGCGGATAAATATTCCTTACCGCATTTTGATACGTAACTTACATATTTATTGCTCACATAATTTCGTAAATTATAACATCCATAAAACTGCTATATAATATATACTTTTTTACCAATTAACCCGGTTTATACGTTTTCAAATTTTTTTTCGTATCGTTTATAAAATGTTCAGTTTATATATTCTTATCGTCTAATTACGAAAGCTGTTATTTATCGAAAGTCGGTAACTAATTTAATAATTTAATAACTTATAGGGCCGGTATAATCCGTTATAACGTAAATTTTATTTATCGAATGTTATTATTAAAAATATCCCGAACGGTATTATTAACATTTAAGACTTATATAAATGCCATATTTTTCCTTAATATAAACTTTTATTTATAATATAAACTTTTAATAATATTACCAAACTCAAAGATTATTATTAATTATAAAATTCTTTAAATTAATATACGTTCGATTTAGGTTTAAATTATAGCGTATTTATAATTTTCCACCTTTTCCATATATTAATATAACCTTATAGCATAAACTTAATATTTAAAATTCGTTACGTATAATATATACTTTTAATAAGGTTTATCCTAAATTTTGGGATAATTAAATATTATCTAGCTAATACGAAATTACTTTGATTAGGACGACGTTAGAAGTTATATCATGTATCGTAAGTAAATCTAATAATAATTTCAATACTTTTCTGGTTTAAGATTTTATTACCTATTTCTTGAAATTATTTATTAAGAGAATTATAACGAAACCGTTATTATCGGATTTAATATACCTGGCCGGAAGATTAAAGTTTTCCAGCTATATTTGGGATATATTATCAACAGAATTATTAACGAAAGCGTTATTTTCGAATTTCACATACTTAATCGGAAATTTAAATTCGGACTATATTTAAGGTACATTATCGGCAATATTAGGGAAAAAACTTTTAATCTATCGCTAAATTCGTTTATATTTTGCGACATTATGAAATATATAAAAATATATATTATGAAAACGGGTTTAAATATTAAATCCAAAAATAACGGTTTAATAATTATATTAAAAGTAAATTATAAAAAAGATTTTAAATATCAAATAGGAAATCACAAACTGATAATTATATTATAAATTATTTAATTTTACGTATTATAATATCGTATTATAATTCGTTACTAATAATCAGACTACAGACTAAAACTGTAGTCTGTAATTAGTTAATAGCCTGACTAAAACTAACTATATGTAGTTAGTCTTATAGTAACTGTTAGTCACTAAATTGTTATTTGCTTTATTTTTATATATAAATCCTTTATTTTAACTTTTAAAAATAAGTTATTTTAAAAGTTATTAAAAAAAGAATTTCCCTTGTTAACTTTTTTAAAAATTTAATTATGTATTTATTTGTTTAGGTTGTAGTTAGGCATTACAAAATGACTAAAAACTACAGACTACAATATCAACCCTGATATTATGGTAGGATATATAAAAATATATAAAATAATAATAAGTTATATTGGGGTAAATAATATCGATTACTTATTAAGTAATTATAATAATATTATTCCATATATATTAATTAAAAAAAGTTTATCATTTACATTAAATAATTTAAATTAAAAATAGATTTCGTACAAATTTATATATAATTACCAGTTCCTTTCTTATATATTATTATTTCGTTATAAAAAATTACGTTAATTTTGAGGTTAATATATAATAACCCATACAAAACTAGCTATTGATATATTTACAACTATATAATCTTAACATTCGTATATATTTTAATTCTGGTTATACATATTACTCTAAGATTCGCCTATAACCTATTAATTATTTATAGGTTTCGTTTATATATTATAAATCGTTACGTGTTCCTTTTAATATTAATAATACTTTCGGATACCATTTAATAAACGAACTTTACCCCCTTTATTATATCTTATATTTTCTATTCGTATTTTTAATCCTAAATAGCTAAAGATACCGTCGGTAAGCCTATAATATTTCCAGATTTTTTATATATAAGTACTTTATTTGTAGTACTTAATATTATGTAATTGTACGAACTTTACCCCGTTTATTACATCTTATATCCTTCCTTCCAAGTTTTAGTCCTAATTAAATAAAGATACCGTCAATAAGCTTATATTATTTCCAGATATTTTATATGTAAATACTTTATTTGTAATACTTAATATTATATAATCGTACGAATTTTATTCCGTTTATTATATTTTATATCCTTTTTTTTCGTTTTTAAATCTGATTAGTTCGGAATATTATCGGTAAGCTTATAATATCCCTAGACTTTCTTATGCATTAATATTTTTTCATAATATTTAATATAATATAATTATTATAATAATACTACCGCCGTTTAATCGAGCGGAATATAATAACTATATTTTAGCGTACTATACCAAGCTGGCAAGAGATTAGGGCGTATATAAAAATATAAATGGTACCAAGTTAAGTTTCGATACGAAGTATATTAACTATGGCGTTATTTTTTATACTTTCCTTTTAGCTACTTATAACTTCTTTCTAAATCTTAAGCTAATCGATAAACTATTATTACTTTCCGTTAAGTAAGTATTGGATAGAGTTATAGTATTATAAGGCCTTGATAAAATAAGGTTTATGGGTTATTACAAGATTATTTTAAATAGGAAACGGGTTAATTATGGGAAATTAATTACGGGTTCAAACATTAAAAAATAATAAGAAATAATATGTATTGTCTAGAAAGTATATATATATTATTTTTAACGCGAAAGGAAGGCGCTTGGAATAAAGTGCAGCCGGTAACCGCTAAAGATAATCGTTATAAAAGGGTCAAACCGAAAAAAAAACAAGTATAACGTTCTTAGCATGCTGAGATCTAATACACCTATTTGTTAAAAAGTTATAAATACGTTTAGCAAAAACAACCCGAATACTTTTAACTCTTTTAAGACAATATATTTAATTAATTTAAGTTTGTTACTATACCGTATTAAATAACGGCTCACTGGCTAATGTACTACGTTACCCCCTTTTAAAATCTTTAGTTTTTCTACTCACTTAATTATTAATTTGTAATTGATTTTTTATATAACGTACTACGATTACTAGTTAACTGAAAAATGGTATGTTAGCAGTTACCATAATCGAATACAAAAATCTGGCATGAATTTTTGTGTACTAATTCTTTAAGTTCTAGGAAAAGACTTTATTAATCCGTAGCTAATCCCTTCTTATATAGATAATTGGGTAACAAGGGACTATCAGTGGATGAAGGCTGTCCCAGGCAGCATTCTGCTACCTGGCTCACAAAACCTGGGCTACAAAGCCCACCAGCCGGCAACACGTAAAAGCACTATTTGCCGACAAGGGAAACTTCTTTTAAATCCTTAATCGTCCGTAACTGTAATAATTCGGGTAATACATACGACGATTACTTTCATTCACGGGTATATTTAAAACGTTATTTCGGCCGGAAACAGCGGTAACGTCTCTGTATTTATGTAAAATATAAACATTCGGTTGTTATATAGTTCGCACAAAGTTATCGGACGAGCTAAGACCATCGATATCGCCATCGATCCAAAAAATCTTTTCCAAAAAAACCGAGTTCGGGCTTAATACGAATAAAATTAATTTTATTTTATCTGTTTAACGTAACAAATGATTTGATGCAGTGAAAACGAATTTTATACCCCGGTAATTAAAATTAAAGTATTTAATCTTTAACCATAATATCGTTTAGTTATTTAAATCTAGGTTTACCTAACACTCCTTTTATATAAACGAAATATATTAAACAAATAACCTGGTAATAATTCCAAACGTTTAATTTATCTTGGTAATGATTTGTTTTCGAGGTACTTTCGTAATACGTATAGTTTTTATTCGATTAGATTATATAAATAAAAGGTAACGTTTTTATTACCTTTTATAATTTCTTCGTAATCTTTATTATTATATTTTAACTGTTTCGTTCGGATTTATTTGTTAACAACCGCCTCGTATTTATGAGATCATGATATAATAGTACTTTTATTATTCTTTTTAGCTTTTGGGATTGGTATTATAAGCTTTATTTATTTCGTATAATAGTGCTTTAATTATAACGATAACGTGTTGTATATATTTATTTTATTCTTTTTTATATACACCTTCTTTTTTAGATAATAAGGTACCCATTATATCTTTGTGCTTACATTTGCCGTGGTAGTTATTAATTATTTATTTAAAACTTTTACAAGATCGTTTTTTCGGTAAAATTTAAAATAGATCTTACGTACCCAGTTTTTACTTATCTATGGGGTTATATTAATATAACTATTCCTACCGCGGATTATATTATGCAAGGTTGATATAGGTTCAAGCCTTATTTTCCAGGCTGAGCCAAATACACAGAAAATCATTATACATATAATCCATACGATAAATACTATACCCAGTATTTTCGAATACGATAACTAATTGATGGTTTTTACGGTTAGATAGATTATATATTTCAGTACCATAGAACCTCATTTTGAAGCAGACTAATACGTGGTTGCCGATAAGCTTCGACTTTAATAAACCTTATGCCAGCTGGCTGCAGTAAACCTTAAAAATAAACCTTAAAAATAAACCTTAAAAATAAACCTTAAGAATAAACCTTAAGAATAAACCTTAAGGATAAACCTTAAAAATAAACCTTAAGAATAAACTTTAACGATAAACCTTAAGGGTAAACTTTAAGTACGTATAAAAAGTTATACGAACTTTTACCAGTTTTGATTATTTTTATAACTTTATTAAAATAATTAAATATGCCGCGTTATTTTAATTATATTATACCGGTAATCCGTAACGAAAGGATTTACCAAAAAATCGTCTTATTTATAATTTAAAGCTTCCATAAAGTTACTAAACGGGCCAAAACGATTAATAATACCGTCGATTTAAAAAACTTATTTTAAAAAACCCGAATTCGGTTTTTAATTTTCGGATACGATTTAATTTACGAAAATAACGGTAATAGATCTTTAGTAATACTTATGCCGAAAAATATGGGTACCATAAAAACATTATTAAAAAAACTGGAAAATAATAATAATAACGGATTTAAAAACCTTGAAGTTTAGATTTTGGAATAATACAAAAAGGATTACGAATGATGGTTTATCCGGCTGCTCCGGATTACGAAGAACTTCCAAAACTCCGACAAGAATCGACGTAAATAGGAGCTGGTTCGGGGCTAGGCAGTTTGCGAGAGGGATAGGGTGAAGTACAGGAATTAAGGTAGTAATCTATCATTTTATCTAATTATCTATACGGTTACGTCTCCTCGAGGGAGAGCGGATTATATTATAATTTCGTATTATAGTAATGTTAAAATTAATTGTTTATTTTTGTCCTTAAATATAAATTTTAAATTAAATAATTTTGCAACTGGTTTACCCGTTATTTTATGCCAGGTTGATCTAGTTTCAAGCCTTATTCTCAATGCTGAGCCAAATATACAGAAAATCATTATACATATAATCCATACGATAAATATTATACTCAATATCTTCGAATACGATAACTGATTAATGGGTTTCATGGTTAAGATAGATTGTATACCTCACTTTGAAGCAAAACCTCACTCTGAAGCAGAATGCGTGGTTGCCGATAAGCTTCGACCCTGATGAACTTTACGCCCGCTGGCTGCAGTAAACCTTGAGGATAAACCTTAAGAATAAACCCTAAGAATAAACCCTAAGAATAAACCCTAAGAATAAACCTTAAGAATAAACCCTAAGAATAAACCTTAAGAGTAAGCGTTAAGAGTAATATTTAAAAGAAAATAATTTAAAAGTTTTAAGGAAAGGCTTCAAAATAAAATGTAATTATTTAATACTTTAAGGTTAAAGCTTAGGCCGTTAAGGATAAGGTTAAGATTAAGGCCGAAAAACTGTAATCTTACGATAATGAGGGTAATAGTGGCTTTTAATCTTACATAAGTCGCGTTCATTTTCGTCTAGAAAAGATTATTAAGAATATTAATAAGATTTTTATAATAACCAAATTTAGTTAAATATATCTTTAATTAGTTTAAGTTATTATACGACATTTCTAAAAATGTGAAAAGTTGAATTAGAAAAAGTTTAATAGTGTTGTTTTTCTTTTAGGAAGTATATTAATTTCGAAGAAAAGTTTAGCCCTATCTTTAAGAATTGAAATATAAACCGTATCGTTAAGTAATATGTGTTAAGTTCCGATATAAAATCTACGGTTTAGTACGTTATAAGATTTACGTATTTTATAGTTAATATAAATGGGTAAACGACGATGCCGATATATTAATTAACAATTTTTATAAGGGATTTAAGGACAACGGGAAGAAAAGAAATTATGAAAATTAAACGATTTATTACGCATACTAAGTATATTACGGAAACCCTGGAAAGTGATAATCGGTAGTATGAGCGATAATAGGGACGACGGTGACGGTTTGTTTCCATAAAACCCGGGTTTTTAAGGTCAATTAAGTGAAGAAATGCTTTATACTTTTTATTTCCTATAGAATAATATTAATGTTAATAACGTAAAAAATAATTCAACAACATAACCGAAGCTTGATGAAAAGTTACAATTAAGACAAGATAGGTAATTGTAGAAGTTAATATAGGGTTTTAATAAATAATATACTAGCTAAATTTTAATATCCGAATGACCATTTAAAGGTCCAGATAATAATAATAAGGTAAAATTTTCGTATGGTTGGGAAAAGAGAAAACCTTAACTTTTTACCAGAAATACGATAAGGATTTAAACGGTCAAGGTACTTTTTTTAGGCGGCTATTATATGACAGCGCGCCGGTACGATAGGATTAACGGTTACCTAATAGTTAAAAATACGGAGAATGGGACGACTTAAAGAGCATGTAATTATTTTTCTCTTCGTAATAAAAGGAATAGCAAAAGTCAGAATAATTATGGTTATATATAAAAATTAAACAGTATTAAAACTGAAATAAAGTTTTATGTTTACGAAAACCGGACCCATATAATAAACTATACTTGATTTATTAGCTAAAAATTTATTATTTTAATATCGAACAGAGTAACAGTATATTTAATGACGAATCATACGTATAAATTAATAAGCTTCCGATTTTGAAAATTAAACCCGAAAAAGATGTTAAGGATTAAAAGTGATATAAGAATTTAGGGATTATGATTATGTACGATATTGTCGACATCTTTATAATAAGAGGAAGTTATATAAAAAGAAACAGGGGTTTAAAATAAAATGTTATATATTATTGCGAAATCCGGCCCAAAACAATTTATACAAATTTTTGAGCTTCATGTTCAATCTTAAGAAATTTAAAAAGAGAAATATAAACGGATTAAAAAGTTAAAATAACATTTAAAAATTTAACGTTATTTATATAAGGTTCTGATATAACAAAAGCGAAAGGTATTAATATAAACTTCGTGAAAAAGTTTTATTTACGATAATAAAAATGTTTAAGATTTTTTTCATTATAATTAAAATATTAAGTTAAAAAATTAATATACCGACCGCTACAATGGATTACAGGACGGATACAAATTTTATTAAACCCGACATAATTAACGAATTACGGGTATTATAAAAATAAAACCAAATTCTACTAAGACGCTCTTTCCGTCACGAAAAGGGGGCGCCTTCTCTGAGCTTTATATGACGTCTTGAGACAGAAGGGAGACGTCTCCAAGACGTCATGGGCACCAGTAAATAAACAAGACGAGCCGCGGGCTCGAGATAGCTTCTAGAGAGTCCATGAATATGATCGGGATTTGCTCTAACAACTACGAAGTGAAGAACGTAAAAGGTTAATAGGTTATTTATAATAACGGAGAGGTTGATTATAAAATTAATTATTGTAAGATTTATGTTTGAGGACGATAATATAGTGATAATTTCGATTAGGTTTTAAACCCGAATTATAACATAGTTCTCGTAAATATTAGTTATAATAATATAACCGCTAACTGAAATGAAGAGTTCGTTAGGTAAGGTTTGTTTTACATTTTATTGATACAAATAACTAAGAACAACTTTAATAGTTAATTAATAATAAATACGGTAAATATAGGTACTAGAATATAATAAATACTGTATTAATTAAAGGAATATGATATATATATACGGCGCGTCATCTGTATAATTCAAGTATGATTTTACGAAATATACGACGATCTATAACATTAATGTTAAGAACTAAAGCAAGAATTAAAATATTATTACAGTATTATAAAAGACGAACGATCTTATTAAGAATAAGTTAAGATAAACAGTGTTAAAATATAACAAGTAAAATTACTAAATAATTTTAAAAGTTAGTAAAACAATTACCTTTATTTCATATATTACTTGAAGGAACAAATATTATACGTGTTAGGGAAGTAACTGAAAAAATAAATTATATTAAGGTTATATTAAACGTTTTAGGTTACTTATATTTTTCGTTACGACGAAATACGGGAACGTATAGTAAATAATCGATTCTTAATTGCTAAACTATATCACGGTTAAGGATCTAAATCCGGAAACGAAAAGAAAATGTCATCCGAAATTATGTACGGTCTTCATAAAAAACGAAACCGTATTAACAAAATTAAATAAAATGATAATTCATTATCTAAAATTCTATACGTTATTAAAACCCACCCCTTTCTTTCGTAACCCGGAACAGCCGGGTAAATTATTATTCTTATTCCATTCGCTTATATTAGTTCCAAAATCTGGATTATAATATTCTTTAGTCCGTTATTGTCTTTTTCTCTTTTCATTTTCTGCTAATATACTTGTTCATTTGGTATCATGTATTATAAACGCCTTTTAAAATATATTAGTTTTATTTTCGAAGATTAAATTATGCTTAAAATTTAAAAGCCGAAATATATATTTTGAAACAGCTTCCTAGATCAAGGATAATATTATCAATTTTCGTTCGTCTTGTAATTTTATGAATTTAAATGCCGTAAAGAAAATAAATTTTATAAAGTCGTTATAAATTCTCGGTATTGTCTATTCCGAATTGCGTGGTTTATTATGTTAGTAATAATTTCGAGAAAGCGTAATATGATTAATGTTAAATTGTTTAATCCCGCTTTTAATTAATATATAATATTGTTTAACACTAAATTAGAAAAGATTTATAAAACCTTCTATATATATTTCGGGTTTATCATTAAGGTCTGTTATTAAAATTTACTCTTGAAGTTTATTACGTAAATCTTAATGCCGTTCGAGTTATATTAACCTTATTAAAGCGTAAAATTAACCGGTATAAGGTTAGTTAAGGTCGAGGTTCATTAGTAACTTGGTATTAATCGGCTTTAAAATAAAGCTTTACATATTTAAAATGTATAGTTTATTTAAATTATAAAAGTTATTAACTAATTATCCTATTCGAAATGTGGAATATATTGTTTATTATATATATTATAACGTATTATAGAAGCAAATCGGTTGCATAAAGGGGATCGGATAATTTCCACAATTCTTTTACTTTTTAAGATTTAAATTTTATTTTCCCATCTTAACGCTATAAAACGTTGTATAGAAGAGTTAGAATAATTTTAACCCTTTACATTAAAACGAAACTTAGAACTTGGTTAAAAAAATATTTTATTTATAATATTTCCATATTGACTCTAAAAACGATATTACGGTATATCCTTCCGAGCCAACACCGTACTTATTATGCGAAAACTGACGCGGACCGAACGAAAATTAAATTTAAATACATAAGCGTTTTCTTCCGGTTCTAGAATGTTCAGAATATGAAAAGTTATTGCTTACTAAACGTATTAGATACGCGCCGGAATTAACTGGACGTTAAATTTTATTAAGAGTTAAAAAACCTTATATCGCGTTTATATCGAAATATAAATTATGAAACGATTTTAAGCGAAATTTAAAAGTATTTTGAAATGATTTATGCTTATTCGGGTTATAACTGCGAAATAAGGGATCATAAAAAATCATCCTTAGAATTTTAATGAAATAAAAGTTTTAATAACACTCTTTATAATAATAAGAACAGTTATTATTAATGTTAAAAAAAGTAAAAGTTTTAAATAAACCTATAAAGGAAATCAGACATAATATATAATGATATAAGTTATTAACTGTTAAAGCTGGGCCTTGTTTTTATTTATGATTTTTACCGGTAAAATTAGCTTTTGTGCTATTCATCGATAACCCATTTTTGCACGGTTAAATAATTATTATAAATGAAAACGACTGGAGGATATATAAGTTAGGTTTGAATTAAATTTAGCATTTTTATCAACATATTAAGACGAGTATTAAAGGTTCGAAACTCTTTGTTATTCTTGACAGTTATATAACTTATTATTTAACGAAATTGGGATATTAAGTTATTTTTACCTATTTATTTATTTCCTTATTAACTTGGACGTTTCGAGGTATCTTATATTTCCGTATTAAAACGCATTTATTTATAATATTTTAAAGGTTTTATATACAGTTATATATTATAACGGCCAATAGTATTAAATCCGGAGGCGTTAAAACGGAACTAATATTATTCGATTTTTAAAAGAGATTTTTCGAAATAAAATGTTTATTTATATTTATGCCTACCTTTTTCATTTTTAATTACCTATACGAATCCCGCCACTTTTTTTGCGTGCGAAAATTCCTAAACAATATAATTAACACGACTTAACAGGATTTATTCCCGCCCAAAAAAATTGGTTTCAAAAAACATCATAAAAAATAAAGTTTGAAATTAGTGGGGTAGCTTGCCGATAAAGTTAATTAGGTTAGCTAATTTTCTAATGAAAAAGTAACGCAATATTTTTCCCGAAAACGCGTTTCTTTGGGGAAAAAATTGGTTATTTTCACGACGCGAATTACGTCGTTAATAAGTGTTAGAGAACTAAAAATATACGTCTTCTTTATTAAAAAACGCTTATTACAAAACAGGTACAGGGTTTTAAAGGTAAAAAGAAAGCAATAAAAAGTAACGGTAATTAATAAAGGTTTAAGGTAATCGTGGTAAAGGTTTTAATAAAAAGCAGAGATAAAGTTTTTATGATAAATCCGGCTATTATACGCGTACGTATAAGAAATTATAAAGGTATATGTCGATAAAAAAGTAATTTAATTTAATTTAAATTATTACGTTATAATTGTTTTCTTTTAGTTTCTTATTAAAAAGTTTGAAGAAATGGCCCATTCGCTTATATAACCGACTCGCTTACATAATACGTTATCTTATAATAACTTTTATATAGTTAGCTTACGCTTGAAAACCAGGCTTAAATTTATATTAACCTTGTTAAATTAAGTACGGCTTGTATAAATACTTAATAAATCGTTTTAAGCTTATTAATATCCCCGTGACGTTTTAAAGGAAATTAGTTAGTTACATATTATATAAATATCTTTAAATTTTTCTTCTTTGTTATTTTAATAATATTGTTATTTATTCGAATTCGGAAAAAGAACACCAAGAATACGTTTATAAACCTTCGTAGGTTTATACAATGTTAAGTTTTTTTAATTAATTTTAAAGAACAAGTTTTACTAATAAAAACCACCTTGTTTAAGGTACTGTGTTATTTGCGGATATATTAAGATGGATTTAACAACCATAGCAACAGTTAAAAATTAATAAGAGCTTATTATAAACACTGAGATTTAAAGATTTTTTTCTTAGATTCGTTAATTATTACCGGAAATATATCCTTAACTTTAACATAATTGTAACACTTTTCTTTACTTAATTAAAAACTTAATTAAGTTTTAATAAATAGCCGGAATAAAAAAGGGGTTTTAAAGGATTAATTACCCAGTTAAGCTAAAGACCGAGGCGCTGGACTACGCGTTACGCGTAGTGGTCGGATACCGAGATAATTAAGGTAATTTATAGCTTATTATCTTTTATTTTTACAAGTTAAAAAAAGTCAAATTAGATTACGTTATCTTAGGTAAAGAGTTTCTAGTTATCGTTAACGCCTTTAAGGAATTGCATATTACCTTAAGGGAAATTTATATTAGAATACTTTTCTGATTTCGATTTCGTCGTTATCCATAGGAAAGAGTTAGGCAACGGCAGAGCGGATGCTTTTAGTAAACGACCAGACCTGGAAGAGAAATTTTTTACAATTCCATACTGAATGTTTAACTTAATGAAGGAAGGATATATATACGTTGCGGCAGATCGCGGCAATTATAAAAACAATACTTAACATATATCAGAAAATCTAATAGTATAATATTAACTATTTAGTAAAAATAATAACGGTAAAAAAAAGTTTTCGTAAACGTTCTTCGTAATAACAAAATCTATATAACGAACAAAATAATAAAGAAAAATTTCTTTAGTACTGCCGTTAATATTACCTTAACATAAAACGATGAATTTAAACTATGAAAGATTTACGGCAATAAACCTGAACCCGAACGAAATAAAACCATTCTTTTATATAATGCATAACGAAAAGAAAATACGGAATTCTTTCTAAAAACTTTTAAAAACGGGGGTAATGCGTAGAAAACCAATTATTTGGTACGATATTGGTAAAATAAAAGCTGTTATATCGAAATTATTAATTATTTCAATTTTATTACAAACTTTTTTTCGTTTTATGAAAATATTATTCATTTAAATTAGAAATAAAGTACAATGAAACTAATATATGCATATTATACGATCTCTCTTAACCGTAAAAACCATTGATCAGTTATCGTGTTCGGAGATACTGGGTATAGTATCTATCGTGTAGATTATATGTGTAATGATTTTCTGTGTATTTGGCTCAGCCTGGAAAATGAGACTCGAACCTAGATCAACCTTGCATATCTAACAATATAAATACCATCGAAATATTATTAATAATTTTTTTAAATCGATAATAGTAACAGATTTAAAATTATCGAAATTTAAATTTTGAAATAATATAAACTGAAAATTACAACCGATAATTTACCCGGCTGCTCGGGATTACGAAAACCCTAAGAATTCCGACAAAAATCGACGTAAATAAGAACTGGCTTTACGAAAAGGGAAGATGTTAATAAAGAATAATAATTAAGGTAGCAATTTAACATTTAATCTAATTTTGGTTACACGGTCACGTTTCCTTTAAAGAGAAAGTATGTTATATGAATTGGGGTTTTTTATAGCTCCTTTAATTTAATCTTAACTTATGACATAAATTTTTTATTTTATTATCAATCGTAGCACTTTGTTTTACGTGTAACGCATTTTTAATTTTTATTAAATTAATAGATAGTTTATTATAGCGTTAAGCAATAATTTGTTTTTTAAAAAGACCACTTAATATAATATACGTTAGTAATTAATTTTAAACTTAAAGCTTATTTTACTTTAGTATATAAAGCGCATAAAATAAAATCATTCCCAGTTTGAAAAACCTTTAATAATTGCTTTTTACCCTGTATTTAACAGGGCTTTTATTTATTTATAAATTCAGATATTAAAACGTTAACGAAACAATTAACCTCCCGCCCTTTTTTGGCTCTTTATCCCTTTATTTGCTTAACTTCCTATCTTTCTTTATATTACATTTTTAAAGCCTAATATTTTATTTCCCAACCTTATAATAAAGTTAATATTTAACCGCTTCCGTTTACATCTTCTTTCTATTTCTTATAATAATGTTATTAGAAATGGAAGGTACCGTTTTACTCGAAACAAAAGTCGGGTAACATCTATAATATCTTCCAGCTATAATAGTTAATATAATAAAACAAGGTACAAGGGTTCCGTGTTTTTTAAGTAATTTATCTTAAGAATTAATAATTTAAATATATGCAACTGATTTCATATTTCCTTACAACGCTTATTTAAAGTTCTTACGTTTTGTTAATTATAAATGTTATGCTTATTTTTATAAATATCCCTTTTCAAAAAGTTCGTGTTATCGAATTTTTTTTTTTCGACGATGCCGTATTTTGCAATTATAACCTCACGAGATTCCTTTAAATCTTTGTAATAGGCCCTTTATAATCGGATTTTGTATTTAAATACGGTTTAATTTTTCTTAACTATTTATAAATCTTAACGTCTAGTTAACCATAACGCGTACCGTGACGTATTATATAAGTAATAACTTGGCCATATCTTTAACGTACTAAAGCCGGAAAGAAAGGGTTCGCGTATTTAGGTTAACAATGCCGTCGATAAAAGAATCTTTTTCGGTCGGCGTTAATTTTCGCGAATCTGTTATATACTCATTATAACAAGGCATGCCGGTATGTGGTTTTTATTAAGTAGATTACATAATTCTATAAATAAATTAAGTTCTTATAATAACTAAATATGTGGGTTTTTTTAAAACCTAAACGCCTAAGTTTATTCTCTTTTTTTCATAAGGCATATCATATTATTACTAAGAAATAAATAATTTAAAAATGCTAAATAAAGTACGTTAAAGACTGTTCGGAATGGCGGAAATGTCCGGAATAGTAATATAAGACGTTATCATAAATATTTAAGATTCATAATAAACTCTTAGTTATATTTATATTAATTAATGGTTTAAAATTAAGTAATAAAAGCATTGTTATCATACGTATTTGAAAGAGGCTTGTCCTATGCGATCTGCAAAGAGTGGCCTAAATGGGTTTTATTTTCTAACTAAGGGGGAAAGAAAATTGACACTAGAAATTCAGGTTATGTGCGAAAATATATAACGCTACGCTCGCGCTGCGTGTTCCTAGCGGCTTGGCGCCAGCAAAAGTTCGGTGATATAATGGGGCTTAAGGCAGCCCTATTATATAACCCCCTGCCTTCTTTAAAAATAATTAATACACTAATTACGTTAATCGGTGCTTAATTAAATTTAACGTTTTTAAAAGTTATTAATTATAAAAGCCCTTATTTTTAGTTAATTAAAATACGGTAATTATAAGGGTTCCAGATTAAGCTTAATTTAGGCGGTTAATCATAGGTTTATAATTCGTATATTCATATTTACGTTCGTATTTTAATATTTATAAAGATTTTATTTTTGTAATAATTATCTTAATCTGTAAATTAATCCCTAGTAACCTATTATAACCAGGTTTACATATTATTATATCTTCACGCAATAAAAATAAAGGTTTTATTAGTCGAAAAGTGATTGCTAAAAAAAAGGTACTTAGGGAAGCTATTTATAAGCGTAATACGCGCATTACTCTAACGGTTGTCTTAACCGATACCACAATATGTTTTATTTTATTTACATAACCTACCTTGCGGTAAACTGCGAGAGTCTTCATATAACTTAATTAAATTTATTGGTATTTTATACGTAATCTCTTTATTATTTAATTTCCCTTGTATTTATAATTCAGGTAAAAAGGTTGCCTAGTATGAAATTTTGTACGTATTATAATTATCGATACCCGGAAGTAAAGGATTTTTTTAATATCATTTCCGCGTTATTTATAAATAAACCCGAAGTTTACAAGGTTTTGAATAAACTTCACGACATTATTTTTAATTAGAACTCTCGTAACCTTAGTAAGCCCCCGCCTTTTATGCACGTTTTTTACCTAGCTTTATCGCCGTTAAAGTCTTATTTTCACTTTTATATATGTTTAAGAAAATATTGTTATAAAGGTTTTACGAATTTGCGCCGAATATTTATATATTATAAGTAACGAGCCAAATTCTTGCTATTCGTCCTATTTTTTTGTAACTATATATATAATTTATTATGTATCCGGCTTAGTCTTTTGCTTAATTGTTAAAAAAAAAAGCATATAGTATTTATATTAATTAAAAATCCCGTTATATAAAATGTGTCCTAAAGAAAATATGCGTTTCTTTTAAGTTATTTAATGATTACTTATAATCCGAATTTATAGTTATAAATAACATATGGTTACCGATGTCGAAATATTATAAGCGTTATTTAAATAATTAAAGAAAGAATTCCGGCTTTACCGGTTAGTAATAATAAATAATTCACGTATGCTTTTACGTCACTTTTCTGTGATTTCTATACGCAATTTTAAAATTATATAGTTTTATTTAAAGTAATAAATTTATGCACTTTTTGAAAAAATTAAAATACTATAACCAGCATGGTATTTATATGTTTTACTTTTACATATTGCTTATTTGTACTTATTAATAATGTATATATACGTAACTTACTAATTAAAACTCTTTAATTTCAGAACGGCTTGTCCGGAATTTCGATATCGTTTAAAAATCGTTCGAAAGTTATTAAGGAATAAATTTCGCACTCTTTCTTTCTGTATATTATGTTATATTTAAGGCTTATTTTAATAACAGGGAGTTTATATTCCTTTTTGAAAATCTTAACCCTCTTTATTTATATAACATTTTCGGACGGTTTTTAAGTAAATATTACCACGTAACGTTTTTACTGAACCCAAACTTTCCGTTTAAAATTTTCTTTTTTAATACGGATTTATTTCATACGGTTTATTATATATTTTAAATCTTTTCTTTTTCCGTTATTATCGAAAAGTGTTAAATATTAAAATGGCACAGGGCGCAGACCTGGGTACGTGGCTCCACTGATCAATTAGTCAGCACCAGTCATATTTTTCTGAGAGCTGTTTTCGCCGGGCGCAACCCCGAGACACTCATTGCTTATTACCTGCGATAACATTTTTTCATATCTGGTTTTAATACCATTATAATTTACATTACTTTCATCAACTTTTAAAGCTTGATCTTATTCGTATTACGTCCTTTAATTATGTATTACTTATAACCGAATTTTCCCGTCTTAAATTTATTTTTGGTTACTAGGGAAAGAAAACTGGGTTTAGTTAACTGCCGAGGTAACTTTCGATTTCCGACTCTAAAAAGGAAAGGATAAAGTTTTAATTAAAAACGTATGATAACGATTATATACGATTACGGTTACGGTTAGGATTATAAAAATTAATAACGATATATAATAAATAACCGATAATTACGATAACGACGTTACCTTTCTTTAATTTAAAAAGAGAGTTATAAATAAATGTTATATTATATCTTATTCTCCCTCGAGGAGACGTGACTGTGTAGATAATTGGATAAAATGATAGATTGCAAACCGTGAAAACCATTAATCAGTCATCGTGTTCGAAGATACTGGGTATAGTATCTATCTTGTGGATTATATGTGTAATGATTTTCTGTGTATTTGGCTCAGCCTGGAAAATAAGGCTTGAACCTAGATCAACCTTGCGAATTATATCTTATCTTAAAGTAGGGCTTTATTCGGAAAACGGGTAAAGGAATATAAACGCGGAAGGTAACCGGGTTTAAAACGTAACTAATTTGGTTTTAAACCGATTCAATAATTTAAAAATAATACATATTATATAAAAGATTGGGGAATAAGCTAAAATACGAGATTTAATTAATAACGATTAATAAAAAGCTAAAAATACGTCGCAGGCGACGTGATTATTCGCATTATAATTTAAAAAAAAAACAACGACAGGATTAACGATATGACCCAGATTATAAAGATAGGAAAAAAAAAAATTAAGGTTATAGAACTATTCATGTTATAAATAAAAAGAAAATATTAAAAAAGCAATCATATTTTTAATACGATATAAAAATTTAAAAAGGGTTTTTATTATAAAACACATTTTAAACGGGTTTAACATTAATCGAATAATATCTTATATACTTATCACTAAAGCCTATTATTTAAAATTTACCTTTTTTATTTAATTTAAATATTTTGGTACTTAAGGTAGCCGTAAAGGTATTAGTAATTAAATTAAAAAGGTACGGTTTAACATCGACCACCGATGCAAGGTTGATCTATGTTCAAGCCTTATTTTCCAGGCTGAGGCAAATACACAGAAAAATCATTACACATCTAATTCATACGATGGATATTATACCCAGTATCGTCGAACACGATGACTTATCAATGGTTTTCACGGTTAAGAAGATAAAACTTCTATAAATACCGCTTATTTATATATATGGAAAATATGGGATTAATTTTATGTAACGATAACGGGTATACGTTTATCTTAAAATCCGGGACGATCTAATCAACTTAAGGATAATCTAGTTTTCCAAGGGTTGTAGAATTTAAATTATTAATTTAAAAAAAAGGTACTAAAATGGTTTCATAATTTACCGCGTTTTCATAGTTAATTTAAGAAAGAATCCGCTATTTGAACCGGTGAGCGAAATTTATAAGGGTAGGGATGACTATTTAGTTAATACCGGCCCGGACATCCAGATTAACCTAACGGATTTATTAGTGTTTATGTAAATCTTAAAACTGAACCGATAGGATCTTACCCTAAATTAAAAGCTATATTACCGAGATTAATATTATTTATTCGTTAGAAAGGATAAAATATTATTTTATAAAAAAGTACCTTTATAATATAACTCGTTATAAAGCGATCCTATTAAAAATAAGAGAGCCTGATACCTAGAAAGCATCCGTGCCTTAAAGGTCGACGATTTTAATTAACCGGCTGTATTTATTAATGTTATGATAACTAAACGTGTTAAAGAAAAAAAGGTAATCCGAATGTATGAAAAGAAGGAACTGATAATAACGAATTAATGCATAAAGAAGTCTTATTTTGGTATACAAAAACTGGTATTTAAACCGAGAATGTTAAATAAATTTTAATGTTATTTAAATAAATAATATTTTCAGTTATGATAACTTAATTAGCGAATATGCTATTAAATTATAGAAGAAAAAGATTTAAGAAAAGTTTAAAAGAAGTTTAAGATTACCTGGTTCGAGTTAATCAAAGTTAATTTAATTTAGATTAAAGGGTTTAAAAACTTTCTTTATAGTTATTGAGATTTCTGAAATATTTAGTCGTGAAAATAAAAAAACGATTAAGATAACCGAGGCTAGAGTACGAGAATCCAAACCTTTAAAAATACAGTTTTTTATTTAAGATTTTATTTATTGTTAAACGATATACAGTAAAAGGTTAAAAGGAAATTAAGGTTTTATTAACTTAATAATTAAGCGGTGTTAAATATATTACCACTTTATTTAAACTTGTAGTTATAATAGATTATAAAGGTAATAAATATATAATGAATAAAATTATTAATACCGAAGGTAAGTCTAGCATTATAGTGTTTTCATACGTTAAGCGATATGGATTAATATACGATAAACGTGTATATCGTTTATGAGTTTTAAAAAAATAATTTAAAAAATGGTTCGGAGGCATAATCGAGGTTTTTATTTCATTAATTGGCCGATCGATAATTGTTCTTTTTGTTTGTTGTTAATAACCGTTACGTTTCGTAACCGTTCATGTTAAGGCTTATTTTTATGGCTAAAGTTAAGATGACGGTTAATATGGATCTTAAAATAGTAAAAAGAATTAGAATTTGGCCCATAAAATTTGTTATCTTTGTGGTTCCAGCTGGAAAAGCTATTCGTAATATTCGTACCGATAAAGTTTTTTTAAGGGGTAGCCGGTAGAATTATAAGCCGCTTTATTAACGAAAGTAAGCTTATAAGTAATAAAACGGACGAATAATTTATAGGCCCGTATGTTTCTTTAGTTAATAATACCTGCGCCGATTAAAACCCGGTCATTATTTAAAAAGCCATTAGTAATAACATTGAATTTGAAAATATTATTTTAATAATTTAACGATAAGTAATACGCATACGTTTTGTACGGAATTTCATAAAAAAGAGATACGCAGGAAATTAATAACAAATGGATAACATAATTAATATCATATAAGCCGAAATGGAAAAAACTGGTTGCTGTCGACGACGTACCATTTAATAAATTAATATTGTTTCAAAACTTTAACTAAAAGATTAAGCAATTTAAAAGGTACGATAAGTTACTAATTAAAGCTGGGAAAAATCCGACAAATCCGGTACCTTATTAATTATTTTATTCTCTAATAAAACAATTAAACTTCTCCTTAATTAATGAGGAAATCAGTTTACCCGTACGGAAAGGGGGTTTTTTTTAAAAAGGGTTATCGAAAAGAGTTTATTTTATTTTAAGACTAACGTTTTATATTAATGACCGAACTAAATAAGCAGACGAACTAAGTTGTTTAACTTTTTAACCTTTTAACTTTAAATATAAATTTGGTACCGTTAATAATATGAAACGTTTTATATGAAAAGCTAGGATAAATTTAACTATTTAGACAAAAAAAAGCCTGAAACCTACTTGTAAAAAGTCACACTTGATATATAAGTTTCCAAATTTATCTTAAAAGCCCGATATTACGGTTAATATGCCCGAACCGATAATGCTCCTAATTCGCGAAAATTAACGCTGACCAAAAAAGAAAAACTATTATCGAAAAAATTCTTAACTCAAATACGCAAATATTTCCTGGCTGGTTTTATTTAATGCGTTAAAGATCTGGCCAATCTATTGCTAGCTTTATGCGTTACGGTAAGCGTTAGGATTAATTAGCCGTCGAATTTTATTAAACAGCAAAAAAACTTTAAACGCGTTTATATCGGAAGATTAATTATTAACGGGTTTTATGTAAAATTCGAAAACTTTCCTTAAATAATTCGAACTTGTTCGGAGTATTATCGTAAAATACGGGATTATAAAAAGGATATTTATAATTTCGACGAAATAGGATTTTTAAGGGTTTTTTTTTATAACAGATATTCTCCCTCGAAAAGATGTAACCGTATAGATAATTAGATAAAATGATAAATTGCTACCTTAATTTCCGTATTTTACTTAAAACCCATCCCTTTCGCAAACTACCTAGCCCCCAACTAGTTTTTATCTATATCGATTTTTGTCGGAATTTTAAAGATTTTTCGTAATCCGGAATAGCCGGGTAAACTATCGTTCGTAAATTTTTTTTATTATTTCAAAATCTAAATTTCGAATTTTTCGAAACGGTTTTTATTTTTTTTATTTAGCTTTATTATAATATTTCCATAATTTTTATGTTATTCGGTATAAATTCCGTTAAAAATTTCTTATTATAATTTTTGCGGATTAAATCGTATCCGAAAATTAAGAACTGAAATTGATACGCTCTTTCCGCCACGGAAAGGGGGCACCTTCTCTGAGCTGTGTATGTGACGTCTTGAGATGGAAGGGAGACGTCTCTAAGACGTCATGGAGATCAATAAGTAAATAAGACGAGCCGCAGGCTTGAGATAGCTTCTAGACGGTCCATGAATACCATCGGGATTTGCTCTGACAGAAATCGATCTTTTGGGAATAGATTTTCTGGTTCGATGGTAATATCGATAGGTTTAGCGCGTCCGGTAACCTTGTGGGGATTTTGTACCGTAAAAAAGATGTTTTTTTGGAAATTTTACGGTAGCGGATTACCGGTATTATGTATTCGGAGTTACGCGGTATGTTATTTTAATGAAGGTAATTCGAAAAGGTGGTCTGGTACCAAGTACTTTTTACCTGGTTTATCGTATTAACATCTTCCTTTTAGCTGTAGGAATGATCAAGCCGTAAGACTGGCGAGGGTTCGCATAGCCTTTTATGCGCACTTGAGGTTTACCCTTGAGGTTTATCGTTAAGGTTTACTGCGACCATGCGGAACCCTGGCATAAGGTTCATTAGAGTCGAAGCTTATCGGCAACCACGTATCAGTCTGCTTCAAAATAAGGTTCTGTTTCAGAGTGAGGTTTTATGGGACTGAAATATATAATCTATCTTAACCGTGAAAATTATTGATCAGTTATCGTGTTCGAAGATACTGGGTATAGTATTTATCGTATGGATTATATGTGTAATGTTTTTCTGTATATTTGGTTCAGCCTGGAAAATAAGACTTGAACCTAGATCAACCTTGCATTATAAGAGATATGGTAATTATTAATACCGGAAAACGTAAAAAATTTAAATATACATAATTTAAGCCCTTTTTAACTTATAATTATTTAAATTATAAATTTTTAAGATTAAGTTATAGTAGTATTTAATAATTTGATAAGGGGAAATTTTCTTTAAGCTCTCGTATTATAATGATTACTATTACTTATTAATTAAAAGACCGTATTAAATAATAATAACTGGAGAATAATTAAAATAAATTTAAAATAAAATCAAAATTTTAATAAATATGTTCGGACGCGTACGGAAAGTTTAAAACCTTATTTTATGATCGACAGTTACGACAATCATTACTTGATAGAATTCGAAAATCATTACATTAATTACGACATTATTATGTTTTATATATCAGCGCATTTTTCGTATCGGTTTTAACCCTTTTTATATAGGGTTTTTTTGGGTTTAAAACGCGTTTATTCGCTGTATATAAAAAACCTAATACGACGGCATTATATTTGTATTATACCAAAAGGTTTTTTGCAGGATTTTATACCGTTTTTGAAGTTATTATAACGTCCGATAATATTAAATATAAATTTGCGAAAACTGGCATTATTTTATTCGATTCTAATAATGTTTTTTCCGAGGTGGAAACTTTTTCTGTTATACTTATACCAACCGTTTCCACGTTAATTTCTCCCGGCTTTTTTCCCCCGCCCGCCAAGAATGTTAAAAATATCCGTAAAAAATAAAATAAAGATGTTATTTATAAAAGAAAATTAACATGTGTTAAGGTAGCTTGCCGATAAGAATATTTATGTCCATTAATTTTATAATAAAAGTTTATATAATATTTTTATATAAAAACCGTTATTTTTGGAAAGAAAACGTTTAATTATGTAAAATATCCCGTATTTTAAATTAACTCGGAGGATTAAAAACAAACCTTCTTAAAAAGAAGCAGTGTTTATTATATTTAAAGGATAAGCTTTGAGGCCGAAAAAAGAAGGAAATAATAAAGAAATGCAGCGAATAACCGCTAAAAGCAGTCCTTGCAAGAAGATTACAATTAAGGAATGGAAATATAATGTCTACAGCAAACCCGGACATATTACGCATATTTATAAAAAAGTTATAAATACGTTTAGCGCAAAAAAGATCCGATTAGTTTTATTTAATACGATATGTTATTATTAAATTATTTAGATTAATTGTTATAAGGTGCCAAAACTTGGGTGGCTCGCTTATGAAGCTAGCTTGCATATGAGACGTTAGTAAAAATGTGATAATATTAAGTAATATTAAAACATTGCCGTTATCATCGGATTCTTTTACGGATTAACTGGTTGTTAATCTAATACTGCCAAGGTAGTAAAGATACTCAGAATTAAGCCGTCTAAATATATTTCGCACCTTGAAGTTTTTTTAATTTTACTGTTTATTACTAAATCTTTATTATGTTTTATATCATAAAAGCAAAGCTTTTAGCGGTTGTTCCGGAAAAATCAAGTTTCTTAAAGGCTTAATTAAAGCTTATTAAAAACCCCCTTTAAAAAACCACTGTAAAAATCCCGACTTTAATCAGCTTGAATTAAAATCTTATCGCCAGAAAAAACTCTATAAGAACCGACATAAATAAGGGTAATTTTAACAGTATTCCTGAAATAATTAATTATTTGCGTTAAATATTTTAATCGGTATAAAATTAGCTTTTAAAAAATTACTAAGCTAAGTTACGATATTAATAAATTAAAATATCGATTAATTGTTGAAATTCTTAAATGATTCCGGAATTAGATATATAAAATCCGATTCGTGATCAATATTAATCTTAAGGTATTAATATTTGAAACTAGCGATTTAATAAACTATTTGCCTAGTATTCTATTTATTAAATATGTTATTTAAATAAAAATATTCGGTTTTAAAGTGAAGTATATTTTTAATAAGAAAATTTTAACGGACAATAATTTATTCCGAAAGGTACTTGGATCTTTTAATGTATCAAACGATTAATAAAGGAAAAGTTAACAATTTTATTAAGTCTCAACTAGGTATTATTCGCCTTAATTTTATCTTAACCAATATAACATTAATGTTTCTTTAATGAGCGTAAAATATGGATTTTTCGTTGAAAATTAGTTTAATACGTCGTAAAAGGAGGTAAGGTTTTAAAGGATATTAAGTTTTCTTATTGTTTTCGTAAAATCCGAGAAAAACTAGAATAATTTTAAATTAAAAACTTTAAATTATTCCGTCCGAGAGAGGATTTTTGGTATAAGGCAAATAAGCGATACGGTAGCCGTAGAGTTACTGTTCCGAATAATAACTTTTTGTGGTGATTAGGTAATGTTATCAGGATTATGGCCACAAAAGGCGAAATTTAACTTATTATCGTATCATTATCTTACCTTACTTTAGTTAACAGAAACATAAAGTAATGTAATAATTATGCCGTTATAATAAACCCTTATAACTATAAAACCCCGTATTCACCTTCATCCCTAGTATATTGTTACCTTTAAATAAATAATTATTCATAATGTATTTTAATGAATTATAACCATTATTTAAAACCCCGGATAAGTAACTATTGGTTACTGATTTATATTAACTCTTAGTAAATCGAAAAAGTACTCAAAACGTAAAATTTAAGATAAGTCTAATCGGTTATTTAAACTGGATTACGTAATGACGATAATTTTTAAAGTTATTAGATTAATATATTATATTTAATTAAAACCTTTGGGTTTAATATTTAATACTCACCTTAGTTTTAAAAGTTTTCGGTGGTTATGTTGGTTATATCGGAAAGCGTAAAGAGTGTTAGATCTTACTAATTTTCCCAACCATATAATGATCGTTAAAATATTTTTCCAGTTTTAATTTTATATTTATGCCATATAACTTATTTATATATCTTTTATTATTCTCCGTTATTCTTTATAATACGGAAAATATTTAGTAAGTAATTTAACTAGATTAGGTAAGAATAATATCAAGGTTTAATTAGCCGATATAATTCAATGGTACCTTGGTTTAAGAGCCGAATAAAACCACGTTAAGGGAACATAAAAAATAGCCCGGAACATGCTTAATTTTTAGCCGAGGTTTCGATAGTGAATCCGATATTAATTAATTCTTACGTCCTTTTAATAATAAACTACGGCTTATACGTACTTTTACATAACTTATTAAAAGTATCAAGAAGATATTACGTATATTACGCGCGACTCTTAACTTCCTATCTTATGTTTTATTAATCAGTTTCAATTATAACTTGCATAAACCCTTAACATAGTTATGCCCTTTTTCCCGTTTAATTCAACCAAATTTATAGCGCCTAACATTATCCGATTTAAACCGATATTTAAAAGGCCGCCCCTTTATATAGAGTATAGCCCTTAATTAACCGTAGGTAATTAACGGGTAAAAGTAATAATTCGTAGTTAATATATTACACCGTATAAATAAGTCAAAAATACTTTTAAGGATAAAACGGAGGTCCAAATTCTATTTCTCTAAAGGATGACCTAATTGGTTTAAGTATAAGGTATCGATCGTTACAACAATATCGGAAAATAAGGTCTAAAAAGAGCGGGAAAAACCTAAATAACGAGGGGATTAAATAGAATACAAAATAAAATTTTAAGTTAAGGATCAGGGGAAATAAACCGCGTAAGTGTTAATTTAATTAATCAGATTAGTTAATACACATTTTCTTATCTTTAAAACACTTAAAATTATCACGTTAAATTTACATTTATTTTTTAGGGTAAATCGAAAACGATTTTATCTTACAAAAGGAGGCTTAAAATGGTACAATGCGTAAAACCGGGTATATGGCTTAATTAATCAACCAATCAGCATTATTTATATATTTCTAAGAGCTCTGTTTGCCGGGCGCAACCCTAAGATACTCGGTTTCCTTTCCAAACCTTTTAACGAAACTTTTGACTTACGGGTATGGATCTTTGCTATGTAACGAGCTTTACTTACGGAACCGGATTAACGTAATATCCGTAAAGCCCAAAAAGGGGCTTAATCTTATTAAAGTTATATTGCGGCTATTAGTTGCAAATATCGCGCCCGGTAAAAGTCTACTTTATTCCTATTATATATACGTTACGAAGACTTATAAATAAGCTAATATTTTTAAATTAGTCCCCTTAATAACGCCAGCAGTTTCTAGATAAAATGCGGTAAATAAGTTTTATTTTATTTTATTTAATTCAGAAATTTTGTAGGAAGTTTTTTACTTAATTGTTCTTTGTATTGTTCGTAATAATTGGAATGAAAACATAAAACAATTAATATATTTTTACGAATACCTTTTTATAAAATTTTAAGTTTATCGTAAATATTATTTTTTAAACAACTAATTTAAATGAACGGTTTTTAATAATTATTAGTAGCGTAAATAGGTAATGTATCATTATAACCGTAAACGTTATAATTTCGGCAGGATTATTTAATTAGATGATATATTTTCGGCTATAAAAATATTTTTACAAGTATTAGTATCGCAACGTCGTTTTTCCATGGGTATTTTACTATACAAGAATTGTACGTAGTTTAAATTAAAGCGTTTTTAACCGGTTGCTAATATAAAATTAATAAACGGTTACGGAATTAAGGAAAACCTTTCGTATTTAATAAATGTTTTGCGATAAATATTGTTAACTTTAATTTGATATAAAATTTAACTTTTTTCCCGATAATATCCTTAATAATACAAACGTCAGTTTTAGTATATTTTAACATTACGTTTAAAACCTTTTACAAATTTTCGTAATATTAACATATTCACGTTTCCAGGGGAACTTCCTTATTCTTTATACTTATGTTATTAGTTAATAACGGTTCGTTTACGTTGGTTTTATTTTTTAATCAGTAACGAAACAAGTTACGTATTTTTTAATAACTAAAATTTACGATCGGCTTTATTATTATCCGTATATCCTTTCAGTATATTTTGCTCCTTATACGGAAAAGTATGGCCCCGAATATTTACGCGGCTGGCGCAAAATCTCAAATAGAAATTAAACCGTAAAAGCTTTTAAAATTACCTTATTTAACATTTATTTGATTTTGCCATAATCATAAAATAATTTAACTGCCGAGGTAACTTTCGATTCTTATTATAAGACGGAAAGGATAAAGTTTTAATCAAAAGTATACGATGAAGATTACGTACGATTACGGTTACAATTACGATTTTCAAGATTTAATAACGATATATAATAACAACTGACAATTACGATAACGATACGATTTCTTTTTAGAAAAGTTACAAATAAAAAGTATATGATACTGTATTATAAGATATAATTTTATTCGGAAAACGGTAAAAAAACATAAACGCGGGCGGTCGCCGGTTTTAAAACCTAACTTAATTAGTTAAATTTTAAATCTAAATTTTAATATGTTACGTAATGTAGGGAATAATATACATTGCGCAAACGAAAGAACAGAATTACGTAATAAGATAACATACGAAATTTAACTAATAAGGGTTAATAGAGTTAAGATTACGTTACGGATAACGTAATTATTCGGATTATAATGAATTAAAATAAAATAAAATAATGATAAAATTAACAATATGGACTGGCTTCCGAATAAAATTAAAAAAAGAGAATCGGATTATGGAATTATGTATTTTATAAACGAAAAAAGGATAGCGGAAAATTTTTTTTTAATACGATATAACAATAAAGAGGAATATATCGCACGATATATTTTAGACTCTTTTGCCGTTAATCGGATAATATCTTATTTGGTTCTTATTAAAAGGTATTACTTCCGAATCTCTTTTTTAATTTAAGTATTTTAAAAGGTAGGTTAATAATGAAGGTATTAATAAGTAAGCTGGAATAGGTACGGTTTAATATAGGCCAGCGATGAAGTATTAATTAGTACAAGATAGTTTAAGAAAATGGTAATAAAATAAATTTGTTTATTTCTTAAGTTTAAAAAAGAAGAAAATATACTTAAGATAATTATTACGCATTTATTTAGTTTATATCTAAATATATATTAAGCCAGATAATATTTTAAAATCTGAATAAATATAAAATTATTAAATCATATTTATTAAGAAGAATTTTTAATATGCTTATTAGAAGCTCATAAAAGGTTTTAACAATTATAACTGAAATTAAGTAATAATACGGCTAATTATTATTATTTAAGGTTTTCAAGAAAGGCTAAAATTTTATTTGGAACGTACCCGTTTGATACCGGTTAGCCGGAAATTTTGCGAAAGTAAATAAAGCGAAGTTAAAAATTAAAGTAATCCGATTAAAGTTTTAAAGTTTATAAAAGATTTAAGGATTTAAGTAGTTTTGGTAATTATTATTAAAATGTTACAGAGACGAAAAGTTTTATTTATGCAAGGTTGCTATAGGTTCAAGCCTTATTTTCCAGGCTGAGCCAAATACACAGAAAATCATTACACATATAATCCACACGATAAATACTATACCCAGTATCTTCGAACACGATGACTAATTAATGGTTTTCACGGTTAAGATAGATTGTATACCTCAGTCCCATAAAACCTCACTCTGAAGCAGAATGCGTGGTTGCCGATAAGCTTCGACTCTGATGAACCTTATGCCAGGCAGTAAACCTTAAGAATAAACCTTAAGGATAAACCTTAAAAGTTTTATTTATATATAAGTTTTCAATACTATTTATAAAAATTTTAAAATTTAGCTTGAACGTTATATTTCTTAACGGGATAAATTAATAAAAGCGGGGGGTTTTTTCGTAAATACTATAAATAAATTTTCTTTTTCTATAATGTTTCCGGATCCGTTTATTTTTTTATACTTTTGGCTTTTTAAATACCAGAATTACCGGTTGGTTTAAGGAAGTTAAAAAAATACTTAAAACCTATAAATTTAAAATTTTAAAATAATTACCACCTGATTCTATTAAACCGACAATTTTATTATAGAGGGTTAAAATAAACTTATTTTAAATAAAGATACTGAATAAAACAATATTATTAAAATTATGTTTAAAAGTGTTAAGTATAGGATTTTAAGGAAATTCGGATAGTAAAGAATTAAATAAAATTTTTAGCGAAATAAGTTTAACGTAAGAAGTTTAGTTAGGTATATGACCATTATTTGCAATATATTACGAAGGCATAAAATAATATGGGAAAAGTTAAATTAGAAAAGAAGATATGTAATAAGGACAAATGTATTAAAAGCTTATTGACAGGAATATTTAGTAATTCTTTCGAAATCATTTTTAATAATTTATTTTCAAGGTTCGCAAATTTATACGTGACGATTTATAATTATATATAATTCTTATTTAGGAATTAGGTTAATAATAAGGTCAGGGTTTTTTTAATATAAAGGCCGTGGACGATAATAAAAATATATTCGTTTTAACCATGATTAGGAAGATAAGGACCGGTTTTATTCCATTTAACCGAATAGGTAATATTAATAAGAAGGTCCCCGTTTATAATAAGTATCTAGCCGGAACGATTAAGTATTTAAGATTATAAAGGGGTTATAAAATTTAAAGATTATATAAATACGGCAGATATAAAAGTTTAAGGTTTTTAAGGAAAAAATACGGAACCGAAAACCCGCCCGGGATTTTATAATATTAGCCTTTATTAAAGTAAAAAGTGTTTGGGCCTAGAATTCTAGCGTAAACTCGGCGATTAATACCGTTTATTTGTAAGTATGAAAATACGGAGTTAATTTTACTAAACGACAACGGGTATATGATTTTTCCTAAAATACCCGGACGCACGAATTATATTAAGTATAACTTAGTGTCCTTGACTTTTGAATAATTGAATTTTTAAGAAGCAAAATTTTATTAAACAACCCTGTTAGGAATAAGGGAACCCGATATTTGGAGGAGATCAGTACCTTAAAAGTCGACGATTCTGATTAACCGGCTAAGTTTATTAATATCATAATAATTAAGCGTACTAAAAAGAAGAAAAAAAGTCCAGAGATACGGGGAAAAAAAAATTAGACTGATAACGATAAACTGACACATAAAGGACCTTTATTTCGGAATATGGAGGCCGGTATTTAAACGGGTAATGTTAATTAAAAGGGCAATATTATTTAAATAAATAAAATTTTTACTTATAAAAATTTAAAATAAAAATTAAATCCTTAAACCTTAAAGGGAAGTTCGAAATTAATTGGTCCAAATTAGTTAAAGTATTTAAACATTAAAAATACTTAATTGCAAAAACAAAAAAAGTGTTTAAGATAATTAAGGCCGAAATATAAGGATCTGAAACTTTAAAAATAAAATTAAAAACCTTGTAAAATTTCACTATAGATATAAAATATAAGGTTGAAAGTTAAAGGGAGATTAAGGTTTTATTAGTTTAATAATATTATCCAATTAAATATATTATCACGTTATTTAAGCTGGCAGTTAAAATAAATTACAAAGGCGGTAAAGGTTTAATTAATAAAATTTTAATACCGGAATTAAGGTTAACGTTATAGTTTTTACGTACGTTAAGCAATATAGATTAATAATTCGATAAACGTATTTATTTTTTATAGGTTTTTATTCCCAAAGAAGGACTTCGTTTAAAGGTATAATCGAAGCCTTTATTTAGTTAACTGGCCGATTAATTACCTATTTTTTTGGTTATGGACGACCGATATATTACGTAGCCGTTGATATTAAGGTTTAAGTTTATAGCCAAATCCTAAAATGCTTTTTAATATGAAATTTAAAATAATAATAATAATTTTAAAATTAGGCCCAATAAAAATATTATTCTTTTGGGTCCAGCCGGAAAAGTTACGTATAATATTCGTGCCGACGAAAAGCTTAAAGAAAGCAGCGGGTAAAATCATAAGCCGCTTTATTAATAAAAACAGGTCTATAAATGATAGAATAACCGAGTACTTTACGGGCTTATATATTTTTTTGATAAGTAATATTTAAAACGATTAAAACCCGGTAAGTATTTAAAAACCAATAAGGGATAACCTAGACCCCGGAGATACAATCTTGGGTTAATCTAGCGATAAGGAATTTATATGTGGCTTATATAGAATTTTATAAAAGGAAATACGTAATAAACTTAATACTAACCGGGTAACATAAAGTAATATTTATATGAACCGAAATAAAACAAAGTACTTTATGTCGACGACATACTACGTAATGAAATAATACCGCTTAAAAATCTTAACGTGAAAAATTAAGATATTAGAAAAAGTACGATAAGTTATTAATTAATCCGGAAAAGGTTAATAAATGCGGTACTTTATTAATAACTTTATTACCTAGATTGATTATTACACCGTAAGGTATTCGATTTACCGATCATAATATTAAGGTTATCCTTAACTAAATAAATAATAAGTTTATCCGTACCGAGAAAGTTTCCGAAAAAAGATATTATACCGAAAAAAGTTTGTTTTAACGTTGAATTAACACAAAGACAATAAGATTATATAATGTATCGTATTAAACTGTAAAATTTTAACTGATTTTTTAAAAGCTCTAATAAGTTAAAAATATTATCATATCGGTTAATATCAAGGATAAGTTAATTAAGGCATTACGGATCCGAATTTAAAACCCCGAATTTAAATAACTTTATACGGCGCATGAAAATACTTAATTTATTATGAAAAAAAACCCCCGGTAATTTATAATTAATTAACTTTATAAGATACGCTTATGTTAGAAACATGCGACGAATCTTCCGCCGATTTTATAATATGCTTTTTAATAACTTTAATAAATTATTTTCCGCTTACGATTAACCTCGGACCCTACCTAATGAATTATCCTAGCAATAAATACGACTTTTATCCATAATAATAACCAACCTCTGTAACTTTATTTTGTAATATTTTAACAACCATTTAATTAATTAATTTCAGGTAAAAATAGTTAATTTCGATCGCGAACGTAAAATACGGGATATAAAAGATTTTATTACGGAAGGTGGTTTAAAAACCTTTATAAGCTTACGATTCGATATACCCTAGTTATCCCTGTTTTACCGCGTCCATAATTCCAAATCGCGTTCCGAAGCCCAAAATAACGCGCGCAAGTTTTCGGATCAAAAAAAGCGGAAGTTCGTTAACTGGATATTATTCGAAAAAGTATGCGGTCGCGTCCTTACGAAAAAATAGGTCCGTTAAATAACCGAAACCTTATTAAACCTTAACGGAACTATCGGAAAATACTGGATTAATCGTTTTATCGAACGTTACGATAAAATATATACGAAAAAAGGACGAATTATACCCCGGTAACGCTTCGAAATACGCGATCGTAACGATATACATAAATTCTTTCCTTTTTTAACCTAAATCCGAATTAAATATAATATGGATAAAACGAACGTTTAAAAAGGGAAATAAGCCGATAAAACGGTTACAAAAAATTCGGAAATAATTCGTACGAAATTTAAAAAATCGGAAATAACGTTATAAAATTTTATTATCGAATATATCGGCTTTATATACGGAAAAGATACGGCCGTATATATTTTTAATAATTCTACCGTTTAAAAGTAATAATTTTCCGACGATATCGAAAAAATTAAATTCCGAAAAAATAAATTAATACCGTTATTACGTTAAAATAATTGAAGGGTTTTTTTTTCCGAAATTAAACCGCATTTTTATTATAAATAATAATTAATTATCTTAAATGGTTATATTATATACGTATCCTTTATTTTTATATAAAAATATATAAAAAATAAGGTTACTTTTATATATTTACCACCTTATTCGAATATTAACTTTTAATTATTCGATATTAGCCTTTTTTCCGTTTTTAAAAAGGAATATTATAAGGCGTTATACGAAACCGGCAAAATTTTTACGATTACCCCTTAATATAAACGCCGTATGCTAAAAGCATATCGTAAGGTTACAAAAACCGTTTTTACCGACAAAAATATTAAAGCCGGATAATATTATACCGGTATATTTTTTTAAACCCGAAACGATATTAAAAAACCCCGAAATAATATTCCAGCCGGCCTTTAAACCGAAAATATTACCGGAAAAAAATAATTATAACCCGTAACGAAATTGTTTATATTTTTTATAGGATTAAAAAGTTACGGAAAAATATATAAACGGCCGTTCGTAATTATACGAAAACTTTTTACGATATACGGAATATAATAATTAAAGTAAATAAAAATTTTTAACGATTTTAATACCGAAAATATTACGTTCCGTTACGAAAATCGTAATTTACGAACGAAATTAAAAAAATACGAACGTTTTAAACGTTAAATTATTACTAAATAACCTAATAAAATTTTTACGAATTTAATAAATATTAAAACGGCAAAAAATAAAGTTATTAAACGTTTAAAACCTATAAAAACTGGTAATTAAGTTATAATTAATAATTATATTAAAAGATAACCTACTAAAAAAAGGTAACGTAATTTTAAATAACTTAAATAGCTTTATTATATTAAGGAAAATGTTATTACGTTATTAAACGACTTTTAAATATATTGATTATTATCAATTTGTATATATTTTGCCTATTTATTGCTAGGGTAATTTATTAGGTGGGGTCCGAGGTTAGGTCATTTTAACGTTAACTAGCATAGATTATATAACTTCTTCGGTGCCGTTAAAAATTTTATGGGTAATTATTTTATCTTAAAAATTGATTAACTTTATCAAATATTTTTAATACGTAGAAAGGAGGATGATAACCGATTTAATGCTTAATATATCCCGCTTATTCGTTAATAATATCAGTAAGAAAAGCTCGAAAACGAAATATAATAACGAAAAGGTTTTTTAAAAGATCTGGAAGTTTATTTATAAGCATATCGTTAATACGAAGAAGACCTTTTTTAATTACGAACTTGCTGGTATTACGATTAATACAAAAGACTTTTAATAATATTAAAAACTGCCGTTATAATTAGGGTTTTTTTTCCGCATGAATTAATCGTCGGCCCGATAATATTAAGGTAATAAAGATCCTGGAAATTAAGCCGTATAAACATGTTTCGAAGGTTAAAGCTTTTTAGGTATTACCGTCTATTACCGAAGTTCTATTGCGTATCATGCCATAAAGGTTAAGCTCTTTATGCGCTTATTCCGAAAAAATAAACCCTTTCTTAAAGGGCCTAATTAAAACTTAATAATAAAAACTTTTAAAAAAGTCTACGATAATCCGGACATTTATTAATTTAAATTATAATTTTATCGTAACGATAATATTATAAAAATGAACGGGAATATGGACAGCTTTTAAGGTATTGTTGATTAATTAATTAATAACGTTAAACATTTTGCCCCTTAAGAAAATAATATTTAAAAAGGCGTTAAGTTAAATATTGATATTAATATATTAAAATACTAGTTTATTTATAAAATCCTGGAGCGATTTCGGAACTGTATTCATAGAATCCGATTCATATTCGAGAATAACGTTAAGATATTAGTATTTTAATTCCATAATCTTATAAGCTTTTACCTGATGCTTGATTTATTTAATAAATCGTTCAAATAAAAACGTTTAATTTTACTACTAAATATATGGTTAATAAGAAGACTTTAATGGCTGAGAATTTATTTTAAAAGTTACCTCAGACTTTTAACGCGTTAAGTAATTAATAAAATATAAAAAAGATTTACTAACATCTAATTAAAGGTTATTTAGTTTAATTTAATCCTTGCCAATACAATATTAAACATTTTTGGAATGGTATTAAAATAGGAACTTTTTATTAGAAATTGATTTAAAATTTTTAAAAATATATATAAGTTTTAATGATAGTAGATTTTTTTAAACTTCACTCAAGCGTCAAAAGGAAAGAAAATAACTTTTAAATTAGAGGCTTTAAATTATTTCGTCTAGGATGGAATTGTTTATAACGTAAGGTAAATAAATAAGATGGTAACCATAAGGTTAATAATTTCGAAAAAAGATATTCTGCGGTAATTAAGCAATGTTATAAGGATTATGGCCATAAATGTGAAGATTTAACTTATCGTCGTATAATACCTTTATATTACTACCGCGGAATATTTAGATGGCTTCGGAAGGTAATATTTACGCGTATTAAATATTAAAAAGTAATTAGTTAAGAGTTCGAAAAAAGTTACCGCTTGTTGTAACTTATTAATATAATTATTATTTAGATAATCGATATATAATTTATGTTAGTAACGGTTATAAGGTTACGGTTAAAATTAAATACGAATTATTTAATTATTTAGAATAAAAGCGTTACGCTGAATTACGTTAATACCGAATAAGAAATTCTGGACAAGTATGTTTTTTACCGATAGGATATTCCGATTAAAATTCAAATTAATATTTGTCTCGAAAGTAAGGGCGAAGTAATTAAAACTTATAACGTATCCGGGATTTAGTAAAATGTTAGAACTATATATGTTATTTGTCAACAAGGTCTAATCGGAAAAAAACACGTTCCGATCGTTAAAGGACTAATAAACGTAACGAATAATATTAGTAAAAATTGTGTTAAGTTTTTGCTAATAATATTATTATAAAAAGTTCCGTTCCTAGTTTTTATATATTATCATAGAGATAAATTGTATTCTTATCAATCGAAATAGTTTTATTAATATAAAGGGTTATTTAAACTTTTACTATTCTGAAGAAAATTTTAATTACCTAACGGAATCTGTTTAAAAATCTTTTTAAAAACGTAATTAGGGTTATTAAAGTTATTATTAATTAACGTCATAAGGTTATTTAGTTTACAAACCGAAAAAATAAAAACAGGTTAAAAAAAGCTTTAAAAACAAAGAACTTGGGTGTTATATAATAAGCTTTAATATAAATATATTTAAACCGATGGAGTTTAAAAATAATTAAACCAAAGCGTATTTAATAAATAAAGTCATTCATTTAAGTACTTGTTGTTTTAAAATGATCAACGGGACGAAATTATAAGCAACGTTTTTATTAATAAATTAAGATAAATTTAAAACAATTAAAGAAAAGTTATTAAACCCGATTATTTTGCAAAGGGATAATCAAACGAAACCGTTTAATAATTTGAGTAATTCACCTAACAACGCCATATCGGATATTTTAAATGTTACAGGCATCAAGTTATTAAACGACTAAGAACTAAAAGCTTTAAAGTTTATAAAAACGAACAATAGGGTATAAATACGTAATAATTAGTTTAAAGGTTCCGTAACTATGGACAATAATAATATAGGTAAAATATATCGATCTGGTAAACAGAAAAGATTAACGTGATTTTTTTAATAGATAAAACACTTTCTTAGCTCATTTGAGATTATACTAATAGCTATCCTATATGATAACTATTATTCGTTACTTTTAATTAATTTGTTAAATTATCATTATCCGACATCGAAAATTTATGATATAAATTTGAAATTTATTCCGAAATTGATTTCCTTTTAATCTCCGTATTATTAGATGGGTACTATTATGATCTAAGTTTTTGGGGGGATTTATAGGAACCAAGAATAGTTAGTTTTAAAAGCTTTAAACCGGTCGTTCCGGAAGGCATATTTATAACCTCTAATAAACCTAACGTAATTATTATAAGATTTTGTTTATAAAAGATAGGAATTATTAAAACTTAAAAAACAGGAATATGTCATATTAATTAGGATCCTCCGATATTTTACATTATTCTATGTAAAGTTCATAAGGTATTAAATTAAAAATATTAAATTTTGAGATGCATAAACCGGCAGCCACAAAGAACCTTCTCAGAGAGTAATAATATAAATAAATTAATAAAACCGGTTCGAAAGATGTCAACGAAAATTAATGGAATGATAATTTAGGTTTATCTTAAAGGAGCCTTGTTACGTTAAATTAAGTGTTTGCGGTAACTGAAAAGAGTTTGCCTTTAATTTACTAACGTATATATAAATCATTAACTAGATTTCCGATTATAGAAATAAAAATAACTTTAAGTAACCAATAACGATTAATACTACTTGAGTAATAAGGGCAATAAAGATAAAGTATATATATTCTAATATATTTCGGAATTATGATGGTTATAATATTTTGGTTCTTTTAAAAGTTTGTTATGTTTTATTAGCGGTTAACGATAATGTAAAAATAACGCAATATTTTAATATTGCTAAATGGCTCAAGATATAGTTAATAATACGGTTACTTCTTTAAATAATCGAAGCTATTAAAAAGGATTGTAAAATAATGTTATAAAATAATAATATTTTAAAAGGCGTAGGTATTATTAGTATTAATTAATACTTCCCGGATAAATACTCGACGGTACCGAGAATTAGGTTAGGTCTTAAGCTAAAGCTTATCTCGATCGATTAATATATTCCATATTACAGGGCTTAAGGTTTGAGAAATAACCGATTATTTATTATTAAAAGTTTAAGCGGCAGAAAGTCCTGATTAAATATAACATCATCGAACTAGTATTAAAAAAAGCGGGGGCCAGATTATAAACGGATTGTTAACGCTATATAAAATTAATAAATTTACGGATATTACCAGGATTACATGGAAGTTTAAAGTTACGATTAATAGCTAAAGTTTTAATAGCATAATAAGTTATAAGTTGGAAAGTTATATGGTATTAGAAGCCGTTAGTAATAATCGACGATGGGCAAAAATATACTTTAGCCTACGTATATTTTATATAATTCTAAAATTAATAGGATTGGTATTACCAAAACCTAAAGGTATGTTACTAGAACTGGATTACCTTTTGTCAGAGCAAATCCCGATCATATTCATGGACTATCTAGTAGCTATCTCGAGCCCGCGGCTCGTCTTGTTTATTTATAGGTGTCCATGACGTTTTGGAGACGTCTCCCTTCTGTTTCAAGACGTCACCCACAGCTCAGAGAAGGCGTCCCCTTTCCTTGGCGGAAAGAGCGTATCACCTTTTATGGACCGAATCTTTTTTAAAAGTTAACTAGTTTACCCGGGTTTATATTATTACGAAAGCCCTGGGGTTTATACGAGTTTAATCATTGACGAAAATTTATTACTATATTAATTAGCGTAATGGGAATAACTAGAGATATATTTCGGTATATATAAGGTATACAAAAATGATATCGTTTGAAAGGAAAAGTTAATATGATTATAAGAAAGAAAAGTTATAAAAAAGGTACGGGTATAAAATCGACATGTATATAATGAATTAAAGAACGTTATAATAGGTCCTTCCTTTCTTCTTTATATATAATAGCGGATAAAGTTTTCTATAATTTTTTTAATATATATATTTTTGTTTAAAATTAATGTACAAAAATTAAAAGTCCCTAATTAGCTATTTACATAATTCGCTATTAGTTCTTAACGGTGATTTATTTTTAAATAATTTGTAACTATAAAATTAAAGCCTTTAAGAGCATATTTATATTTAAATACTTTAATATAAATATTATATACATACTATTATATTATATATTATTTTCTACGTATTACTAATATCCTTAAGCCATTAAATACCGTCCTTATCCCATCTGTACCGTTTGATTACTTCGCAAATTGTTACTATATTATCGTTAAAAAAGCGCACCATATGTATATATAAAAAAAGGGGTCTAAGAAATTGAATGTTTTAAACTTTAAAAAGTTCGTCCGATTAGTCAGTGTACTTATATAAGAGAACGACGACAAAACATAACTATTTCGGGAAATCCATAATAATAACGTCAATTTTCTAAGAAATTGTTTATTTTATAGTACCGCTTTAATTGGGTTATTCTTACCCGTACGTATAATAAAAAAGGTCGGCGTTTATATAAAATTATTACCTAATTTTTTTGGGTTAAGAAAAACCTAAATAATATAATAATTACACCATTACAATAAACCCATATAATTATTAAAAACCTTACTTATATTCGTTTTTAATATGTTATTGTTTTTAACCATATAGTCGCTTAAAATATTTTTTAGCAAATTATGCAAGATTGATCTAGGTTCAATCCTTATTTTTCAGGCTGAGCCAAATATACAGAAATTTATTATATATATAATCCATACGATAGATACTATACCCAATATCTTCGAATACGATAACTGATTAATAGTTTTTACGGTTAAGATAGATTATATACCTCAGTCCTATAAAACCTCACTCTAAAGGAAACCCCCCTCTGAAGCAGAACCTCACTTTGAAGCAGAATGCGTGGTTGCCGATAAGTTTTGATTTTAGCAAATTATAGTTATTATTTTAAAAACAGGGCGAATAAATAAATTAATCCCTGGTTAATCGGAAAAGGTAATAAGGACGTAGAATTTAAAATACGTTTAATCGGTTGCTTAAATAGAATTACCTACCGACGGGTGGTTTTAAAGGTTATTATGTTAATATGTTATTTATCCGATTAAAATGCCTGGTTTTAATATTTAACATTTATATAAAGAACGTATTCGACGGTTGCTTCGGCTATATCGGGAAACGTAAAAAGGGTTAAACCTTAATAACCTTTTTATCTGTATAACGATCGTTAAAATACATTTTTAATTTTAATCACATATTTACGGGTTATAAATTACTTATACTATCCGTAAAGGAGACGTAACTGCAGGGTTGATAATTAGTTATTAATAGTCAGACTACAGATTAAAACGTGTAGTCTGTAATTAGTCAGTAGCCTGACTAAAACTAAGTATATGTAGTTAGTCTTGTAGTAATTATTAGTTACTAAATTGTTATTTGCTTTGTTTTTATATATAAATCCTTTATTTCTAACTTTTAAAAATAAGTTATTTTAAAAGTTATTAAAAATATTTCCTTTATTGTTAACTTTTATTTTATTTTAATTATGAATTTATTTGTTTAGGTTGTAATTAGTTAGTAGCCTGACTAAAACTATATTAGTTAGTGAGTAGCTTAACTAAAACTACAGTAGTTAGTTACTACAAAATGACTAAAAACTACAGACAACAATATCAACCCTGCGTAACTATGTAAACGAAATTGGATAAAATAATAGGTTGCTACCTTAGTTCCTGTGCTTTACTAAAGCTTCAGAGTGAGCTTTACAGGACTGAGGTATATAATTTATATTAACCGTAAAAGCTACTAATTAGTTATCGTGTTCGAAGATACTGGGTATAATATCTATCGTGCGGATTATATCGTGTAATAATTTTCTGTGTATTTAGCTCAGCCTGGAAAATAAGGCCTGAACCTATATTAACCTTCCAAATTACTTATGTACTTTATATTACTACTTATAATCTTTCGTAATAAGGAAAAAAAAAATTAATATTTAACCTATTAAGTAAAATAAAAACAATATAAAATTTAAGTTATACTTAAAGGTTACTTTAGTTTAAAATCCGGATAAGATAACGTTAAAAGAAATATGAAATATAGTCCGGAAGGTTCTTATTTCCCTTAATCGAAGTTAAGAACGACGAGTCCGATATTAATTAGTCCTGTTATAACCTAAGGGCTTGGCCCAAAAACAAACGGTCGGAAAGTCTAAAACTTGTTCCGATATAGGTCCCAGGTTACGTAACCGGCTTAAAGGTTTTAAAAACCTTGGCGCTTTAAGCCCCTTAAATTTATGGTAGGTTTAAAGATTTTAATAAATTTAAAAATTTAAGCCGCTTAAATACCTTAAGCCAAAAATAATATATATACGTTCGTTATTTTTTTATAATTTAAATAATATTAATTTATAATATAATTTAATTATTTAAATTATTTTTAATATTTATTATTATTAAATATAATTATATTTTTAATT